>OZ025257.1:30586034-30866398 GCA_964019135.1 Arenicola marina | reverse complement strand
TGGACGAGAGTCAGGACTCGAGGGTGGTCCGGACGAGAGTCAGGACCCCAGGGTGCTCCGGACGAGAGTCAGGACTTCAGGGTGGTCCGGACGAGTCAGGACTCCAGGGTGGTCCGGACGAGAGTCAGGACTCCAGGGTGGTCCGGACGAGAGTCAGGACCCCAGGGTGCTCTGGACGAGAGTCAGGACTCCAGGGTGGTCCGAACGAGAGTCAGGACTCCAGGGTGCTCCGGACGAGAGTCAGGACCCCAGGGTGGTCCCGACGAGAGTCGGACTGCAGGGTGGTCCGGACGAGAGTCAGGACCCAGGGTGCTCTGGACGAGAGTCAGGACTCCAGGGTGGTCCGAACGAGAGTCAGGACTCCAGGGTGCTCCGGACGAGAGTCAGGACCCCAGGGTGGTCCCGACGAGAGTCAGGACTCCTGGGTGGTCCCGACGAGAGTCAGGACTCCAGGGTGGTCCCGACGAGAGTCAGGACCCCAGGGTGCTCCAGACGGGAGTCAGGACTCCAGGGTGGTCCGGACGAGAGTCAGGACTCCACGGGGGTCCGGACGAGAGTCAGGACTCCACGGGGGTCCGGACGAGAGTCAGGACTCCAGGGTGGTCCCGACGAGAGTCAGGACCCCAGGGTGCTCCGGACGAGAGTCAGGACCCCAGGGTGCTCTGGACGAGAGTCAGGACTCCAGGGGGCTCCGGATGAGTCAGGACCCCAGGGTGCTCCGGGCGAGAGTCAGCACTCCAGGGTGGTCCGGACGAGAGTCAGGACTCCAGGGTGGTCCTGACGAGAGTCAGTGTCCCGACAGATCTGTTGACACAATTTGACCCGACTTGAAACACAAACGACTCATTTCATTTGTTCAAAGTACCTTCAATTTCAAATAAACTAGAAAGTTAATTGGCTTGTTGGTCAACTGAACATAACGCCCTTGCCGCGACTGTTTCCCAAGGCCTGATCCCCCACCAGGACTGTGAGACAGGGCTCGGTTCCAGGGACCGGGGTGGGGGGTGGGGAGGGGGGGCTGCCCTGTGGGGCAAGGACCAGACTACACGTCGTTCATCCCCATTAGCCCCCCGTTCTGCCACCGACTTACTGACCGCTATTACCGCCAATAGTAAGCAGACCATATGAAGTGATGGCGTCTTCACGCCCTCTACACGGTGCCAGCCCCCTGCCCCCCTGGCCCCACCCTTCACCCCCTCGCCGCGCCATAAAAACCCCACACGCTCCAGTCAGTCCAGCCAGCGGGGCTGTCAAACTAAGTTTCCTCTCTCGACAGACATTTCCGATTGTTCCACGAGATGGCGCTGCGAATATCTGTCAGCCCGTCACACCGAATACCCGCATCATCCCTGCCTGCCCCCTGTCCGCCTGCCCCCTGTCCGCCTGCCCCCTCACCTGCCCCTTCCCCTGCCCCCTGCCCTGCCCCCCTCCCCCTCGCCTCCCCTCGCCAGTATCTGGCAACCGTTGAACTCGTGGCCGACAGACGACAGTGGCTCCGCCACGCGGCGATACATTGCCAGAAGTCTGCTCGGTTAATTTGATGTCTTTAGGCCGGATGGCGGCCGCGGCCTCTGCTGGGCCTGTTAGGGGCGATGGCGGCCGCGGCCTCTGCTGGGCCTGTTAGGGGCGATGGCGGCCGCGGCCTTCTGCTGGGCCTGTTAGGGGCGATGGCGGCCGCGGCCTCTGCTGGGCCTGTCAGGGGCGATGGCGGCCGCGGCCTCTGCTGGGCCTGTTAGGGGGCGATGGCGGCCGCGGCCTCTGCTGGGCCTGTTAGGGGCGATGGCGGCCGCGGCCTCTGCTGGGCCTGTCAGGGGCGATGGCGGCCGCGGCCTCTGCTGGGCCTGTTAGGGGCGATGGCGGCCGCGGCCTCTGCTGGGCCTGTTAGGGGCGATGGCGGCCGCGGCCTCTACTGGGCCTGTTGGGGGCGATGGCGGCCGCGGCCTCTGCTGGGCCTGTTAGGGGCGATGGCGGCCGCGGCCTCTGCTGGGCCTGTTAGGGGCGATGGCGGCCGCGGCCACTGCTGGGCCTGTTAGGGGCGATGGCGGCCGCGGCCTCTGCTGGGCATGTTAGGGGCGATGGTGGCCGCGGCCTCTGCTGGGCCTGTTAGGGGCGATGGCGGCCGCGGCCTCTGCTGGGCCTGTCAGGGGCGATGGCGGCCGCGGCCTCTGCTGGGCCTGTTAGGGGCGATGGCGGCCGCGGCCACTGCTGGGCCTGTTAGGGGCGATGGCGGCCGCGGCCTCTGCTGGGCCTGTTAGGGGCGATGGCGGCTGCGGCCTCTGCTGGGCCTGTCAGGGGCGATGGCGGCCGCGGCCTCTGCTGGGCATGTTAGGGGCGATGGCGGCCGCGGCCTCTGCTGGGCCTGTTAGGGGCGATGGCGGCCGCGGCCTCTGCTGGGCCTGTTAGGGGCGATGGCGGCCGCGGCCTCTGCTGGGCCTGTTAGGGGCGATGGCGGCCGCGGCCTCTGCTGGGCCTGTTAGGGGCGATGGCGGCCGCGGCCTCTGCTGGGCCTGTTAGGGGCGATGGCGGCCGCGGCCTCTGCTGGGCCTGTTAGGGGCGATGGCGGCCGCGGCCTCTGCTGGGCCTGTTAGGGGCGATGGCGGCCGCGGCCTCTGCTGGGCATGTTAGGGGCGATGGCGGCCGCGGCCTCTGCTGGGCCTGTTAGGGGCGATGGCGGCTGCGGCCTCTGCTGGGCCTGTTAGGGGCGATGGCGGCCGCGGCCTCTGCTGGGCCTGTTAGGGGCGATGGCGGCCGCGGCCTCTGCTGGGCCTGTTAGGGGCGATGGCGGCCGCGGCCACTGCTGGGCCTGTTAGGGGCGATGGCGGCCGCGGCCTCTGCTGGGCCTGTTAGGGGCGATGGCGGCCGCGGCCTCTGCGGGGCCTGTTAGGGGCGATGGCGGCCGCGGCCTCTGCGGGGCCTGTTAGGGGCGATGGACAGGCGACTCCAACACATTGTTCTCTGTCCATGTCGGCAAACCAAACTTAATGTATTCATTTATCAGTCACGAGCTAGTTCTTCTGATGTTGGCTAATGTGTACGTGTGAGAAATGGCGTAACATATAGCTGGCTATTATAGGTCATTATAGACAGGTTGTCATTATAGACAGGTTGTCATTATAGACAGGTTGTCGTTATAGACAAGCTGTCGTTATAGACAGGTGTCGTTAGAGACAGGTTGTCATTATAGACAGAATGTTGTTATAGACAAGCTGTCGTTATAAACATGTTGTCGTTAAAAATAGGTTGTCATTATAGACAGGTTGTCATTATAGACAGGTCGTCATTATAAACTGGTTATCGTCTTAGACAAGCTGCCGTTATAGACAGGTTGTCGTTATAGACAGGCTGTCGTTATAAAGAGGTTGTCGTTATAGACAGGTTGTCGTTATAGACAGGTTGTCGTTATATACAGGTTGTCGTTATAGGCAGGTTGTCGTTATAGACACGCTGTCGTTAGGAACAGGTTGTCGTTATAGACAAGCTGTCGTCATAAACAGGTTGTCGTTATAGACAGATTGTCATTATAGACAGGTTGTCGTTATAGACAGGTTGTCGTTATAGACAGGTTGTTATAGTCAGGTTGTCATGTGTTATACCACGCGCCTTGTGTAACAATATGAGGTGTCCGTTGGGCTGGCGGGGGGGGGGGGGGCTGACAACTGCCGTACATGCCTTCATTGTATACTAATGACAGATGTTCTATTAACACTTCGCACTTCGGTCTTCTTGTCATCCTCACGACAATGAAATTATATGTGGCCAACTCTTTCTCTTTCTTGTGTTTTGTGTTGCAGGGGAGCGCCCGTACATCTGTGAGATGTAACAAACCGTGTGTCTGGTGTCTGACGAAGCCTGTCTCGTGTTTTGTGTTATAGGGGAGCGCCCGTACATCTGTGAGATCTGCAATCGGGCCTTCAACCAGAAGAACGCCCTACAGGTGCACCTGAAGCGGCACAGCGGCGCCAAGGAGCACCAGTGTCCCTACTGCTCCATGGCCTTCGTCCAGAAGGGCAACCTCAAGACGCACATCAAGCGAGCTCACCACAACGACATGGTGCTCTCCATGAACCTGCCCGCCCCCGCCCCCCGGGCCGGCGGGGCTGGGGCGGGGACGGAGGGCGGGGGGGGCATGCACTCCGTGCTCGAGGAGGAGGGGGACTTGGAGGACGACGAGGAGGACATGGAGGAGGAGGAGGAGGAGGACATGGAGGAGGAGGAGGACGAGGAGGGCATGATGGGCGGTCAGGCGGGAGCGGGGCAGCCGGGGCAAATGCAGGAAGTGCTGGTGACGGATGACGTCACGGCGGCCGCGACGGCAGCGGCGGCGGCGGCGGATCAATCTACGACAGCGACCCCTGGCGAGGCGTCGCTTAGCTGGCTGAAGGAATTCACCCAGTAGCCGTCTCCACCGACGACAGCGACCCCTGGCGAGGCGTCGCTCAGCTGGCTGAATAAACTCACCCAGTAGCCGTCTCCACCGACGACAGCGACCCCTGGCGAGGCGTCGCTCAGCTGGCTGAAGGAACTCACCCAGTAGCCGTCTCCACCGACGACAGCGACCCCTGGCGAGGCGTCGCTCAGCTGGCTGAAAGAACTCACCCAGTAGCCGTCTCCACCGACGACAGCGACCCCTGGCGAGGCGTCGCTCAGCTGGCTGAAAGAACTCACCCAGTAGCCGTCTCCACCGACGACAGCGACCCCTGGCGAGGCGTCGCTCCGCTGGCTGAAGGAACTCACCCAGTAGCCGTCTCCACCGACGACAGCGACCCCTGGCGAGGCGTCGCTCAGCTGGCTGAAGGAACTCACCCAGTAGCCGTCTCCACCGACGACAGCGACCCCTGGCGGGGCGTCGCTCAGCTGGCTGAAGGAACTCACCCAGTAGCCGTCTCCACCGACGACAGCGACCCCTGGCGGGGCGTCGCTCAGCTGGCTGAAGGAACTCACCCAGTAGCCGTCTCCACCGACGACAGCGACCCCTGGCGAGGCGTCGCTCCGCTGGCTGAAGGAACTCACCCAGTAGCCGTCTCCACCGACGACAGCGACCCCTGGCGAGGCGTCGCTCAGCTGGCTGAAGGAACTCACCCAGTAGCCGTCTCCACCGACGACAGCGACCCCTGGCGGGGCGTCGCTCAGCTGGCTGAAGGAACTCACCCAGTAGCCGTCTCCACCGACGACAGCGACCCCTGGCGAGGCGTCGCTCAGCTGGCTGAAGGAACTCACCCAGTAGCCGTCTCCACCGACGACAGCGACCCCTGGCGGGGCGTCGCTCAGCTGGCTGAAGGAACTCACCCAGTAGCCGTCTCCACCGACGACAGCGACCCCTGGCGGGGCGTCGCTCAGCTGGCTGAAGGAACTCACCCAGTGGCCGTCTCCACCGACGACAGCGACCCCTGGCGGGGCGTCGCTCAGCTGGCTGAAGGAACTCACCCAGTAGCCGTCTCCACCGACGACAGCGACCCCTGGCGGGGCGTCGCTCAGCTGGCTGAAAGAACTCACCCAGTAGCCGTCTCCACCGACGACAGCGACCCCTGGCGAGGCGTCGCTTAGCTGGCTGAAGGAACTCACCCAGTAGTCGTCTCCACCGACGACAGCGACCCCTGGCGGGGCGTCGCTCAGCTGGCTGAAGGAACTCACCCAGTAGCCGTCTCCACCGACGACAGCGACCCCTGGCGGGGCGTCGCTCAGCTGGCTGAAGGAACTCACCCAGTGGCCGTCTCCACCGACGACAGCGACCCCTGGCGGGGCGTCGCTCAGCTGGCTGAAGGAACTCACCCAGTAGCCGTCTCCACCGACGACAGCGACCCCTGGCGGGGCGTCGCTCAGCTGGCTGAAAGAACTCACCCAGTAGCCGTCTCCACCGACGACAGCGACCCCTGGCGAGGCGTCGCTTAGCTGGCTGAAGGAACTCACCCAGTAGTCGTCTCCACCGACGACAGCGACCCCTGGCGGGGCGTCGCTCAGCTGGCTGAAGGAACTCACCCAGTAGTCGTCTCCACCGACGACAGCGACCCCTGGCGAGGCGTCGCTTAGCTGGCTGAAGGAACTCACCCAGTAGCCGTCTCCACCGACGACAGCGACCCCTGGCGGGGCGTCGCTCAGCTGGCTGAAGGAACTCACCCAGTAGCCGTCTCCACCGACGACAGCGACCCCTGGCGAGGCGTCGCTCAGCTGGCTGAAGGAACTCACCCAGTAGCCGTCTCCACCGACGACAGCGACCCCTGGCGAGGCGTCGCTCAGCTGGCTGAAGGAACTCACCCAGTAGCCGTCTCCACCGACGACAGCGACCCCTGTCAGTTCATAATGTGATGTCAGTATTTGCCAGTTTTTCACTGGTTCTTGTATAGTAATATTAATATCCTGTGTAAGTATTGTTTTCAAAATTAACTGAAGTAGGTACTACCTATATGGGCAGGATTTTCCTTTTTCAAAAACGTCTAATTTTAAATTTGAAGGTTCCCAATAAGTTCAAAACTTGAGACACCCAAGGCAGTGAGAGCGTTGCCAGATGTCCGTGATAGGTTTCCGCAGTGGACGGGTGTATAGAGGTAGGTGAGAGGGACATTATACTGCGTTCATTGTGATGTTGAGGGGCGCCGTGGGGCGGACGGCACCGTCCGTGACTCCACACGTGCTGACACACTGGACAGCCATACAGAGTGCTTGATAGCACCGTACCCCTTTCTATTGTGCACACGTCCGGGGCGCTCTGGTTGGTTGAGGCTATGTCGTGACGTAACAATGGGCTTACGTCATCATCAGACTTCCATGGCGAGGAGCGAGTGAAGCGAGGATTTCGTTGTTTTTTTGTCTTTGATATTTACTGTATGATTCATGTACATGACCTTGACCAGCCCCGGCCAATGACTTACCGGCCCGGGTCGCATGCGCCAATAAAACTGATATTCATATTCACAAGGCTTTGACTTTTAGTTAATCTTTCGATAAATTGCTGGCGTACTAGGAGGGGTCGGTGTACTTTAAGGGGGGAGGGGAGATGCGGGGTGGGTAGGGGTCGGTGTACTTTAAGGGGGGGGGGGGAGATGCAGGGTGGGGAGGGTTCTGTGTACTTTAAGGGGGGAGGGGATCGGTCGGTGTGCTTTCAGGGGGAAGGGGAGATGCGGGGTGGGTAGGGGTCTGTGTACTTTACGGGGGGAGGGGTCTGTGTACTTTAAGGGAGAAGGGGAGGGGTCGGTGTACTTTAAGGGGGGAGGGGAAATGCAGGGTGGGGAGGGGTCGGTGTACTTTAAAGAGGGAAGGGGAGATGCAGGGTGGGGAGGGGTCGGTGTACTTTAAAGGGGGAAGGGGAGTTGCAGGGTGGGGAGGGGTCTGTGTACTTTAAGGGGGGTGGGGAGGGTTCTGTGTACTTTAAGGGGGGAGGGGAGGGGTCGGTGTACTTTAAGGGGGGTGGGGAGATGCAGGGTGGGAAGGGGGGAGGGGAGATGCAGGGTGGGTAGGGGTCGGTGTACTTTAAGGGGGGAGGGGAGATGCAGGGTGGGTAGGGGTCGGTGTACTTTAAGGGGGGAGGGGAGGGGTCGGTGTACTTTAAGGGGGGAGGGGAGGGGTCGGTGTACTTTAAGGGGGGAGGGGAGGGGTCGGTGTACTTTAAGGGGGGAGGGGAGATGCAGGGTGGGTAGGGGTCGGTGTACTTTAAGGGGGGAGGGGAGATGCAGGGTGGGTAGGGGTCGGTGTACTTTAAAGGGGGAAGGGGAGTTGCAGGGTGGGGAGGGGTCTGTGTACTTTAAGGGGGGTGGGGAGGGTTCTGTGTACTTTAAGGGGGGAGGGGAGGGGTCGGTGTACTTTAAGGGGGGTGGGGAGATGCAGGGTGGGTAGGGGGAAGGGGAGATGCAGGGAAGGGAGGGGTCGGTGTACTTTAAGGGGGGGGGGGGGAGATGCAGGGTGGGGAGGGTTCTGTGTACTTTAAGGGGGGAGGGGAGGGGTCGGTGTACTTTAAGGGGGTTGGGGAGATGCAGGGTGGGTAGGGGAAAGGGGAGATGCAGGGAGGGGAGGGGTCGGTGTACTTTAAGGGGGGGGGGAGATGCAGGGTGGGGAGGGTTCTGTGTACTTTAAGGGGGGAGGGGAGGGGTCTGTGTACTTTAAGGGGGGTGGGGAAATGCAGGGTGGGTAGGGGGAAGGGGAGATGCAGGGAGGGGAGGGGTCGGTGTACTTTAAGGGGGGAGGAGAGATGCAGGGTGAGAAGGGGTCTGTACTTTAAGGGGGGAGGGGAGATGCAGAATGGGGAGGGGTCTGTGTACTTTAAGGGGGGAGGGGAGATGCAGGGTGGGTAGGGGTCGGTGTACTTTAAGGGGGGAGGGGAGATGCAGGGTGGGGAGGGTTCTGTGTACTTTAAGGGGGGAGGGGAGGGGTCGGTGTACTTTAAGGGGGGTGGGGAGATGCAGGGTGGGTAGGGGTCGGTGTACTTTCAGGGGGAAGGGGAGATGCAGGGTTGGTAGGGGTCGGTGTACTTTAAGGGGGGAGGGGAGATGCAGGGTGGGGAGAGTTCTGTGTACTTTAAGGGGGGAGGGGAGGGGTCGGTGTACTTTAAGGGGGGAGGGGAGATGCAGGGTGGGGAGGGGTCGGTGTACTTTAAGAGGGGAGGGGAGATGCAGGGTGGGGAGGGGTCGGTGTACTTTAAGGGGGGTGGGGAGATGCAGGGTGGGTATGGGTCGGTGTACTTTAAGGGGGAAGGGGAGATGCAGGATGGGGAGGGGTCCGTGTACTTTAAGGGGGGAGGGGAGAGGCAGGGTGGAAAGGGGTCGGTGTACTTTAAGGGGGGAGGGGAGATGCAGGGTGGGTAGGGGTCGGTGTACTTTCAGGGGGAAGGGGAGATGCAGGGTTGGTAGGGGTCGGTGTACTTTAAGGGGGGAGGGGAGATGCAGGGTGGGGAGAGTTCTGTGTACTTTAAGGGGGGAGGGGAGGGGTCGGTGTACTTTAAGGGGGGAGGGGAGATGCAGGGTGGGGAGGGGTCGGTGTACTTTAAGAGGGGAGGGGAGATGCAGGGTGGGGAGGGGTCGGTGTACTTTAAGGGGGGTGGGGAGATGCAAGGTGGGTATGGGTCGGTGTACTTTAAGGGGGAAGGGGAGATGCAGGGTGGGGAGGGGTCCGTGTACTTTAAGGGGGGAGGGGAGATGCAGGGTGGGAAGGGGTCGGTGTACTTTAAGGGGGGAGGGGAGATGCAGGGTGGGGAGGGGTCGGTGTACTTTAAGGGGGGTGGGGAGATGCAGGGTGGGTAGGGGTCGGTGTACTTTAAGGGGGAAGGGGAGATGCAGGGTGGGAGGAATGGGTATGGTCGAGAGGTTATGTTCATACCAGTTTAACAATTTTATCCAGAATGACTTTGTTTCGCAATATAGTTCTCACAATTCGAAATCTTTTAGCTTACACACATACAATTTTTTATTATTAAATATAATACGATGGAGTAGACGTAATTGGAAGTGTCGATACTTCACACATTGAGAGACAGAATATAGACGTCTAAAACATGACAAACTCAGTTAATGTTAAATTTCCGGATAAATCACGTTGCCATTTCTCAAAGGCACTCACTGAATCCAAGGAATATCCTGTCATTAATTTGTCATACGCATTTTCTTAGTACATTGTTGGCTTGATTGTACGCTACATAAGGACAAAAATTCCAAATCTCCGGTAGACTTTGAACCACCCCATAGTAATATATTTGTTTTTAGTTTGCACTTCGCACAAAGATCATCATAGGGCAGTAGTGCACCATCCAGTGTAACTAAATCTTTTACATACATTATTCCCGCTGTTGTCCAGTTTTCTGGAGCGGTCAGTTTACCATCGACCTTAATTGACGAATTGAACCACATTACTTCCTCTAAAACGTCTGTTTTCGTAGATACCTCATGAAAGTTGGACTCACACCATCAATTGACAACATTAAAGTCCATCTCTTATGTCCTATGTTACTTTGCATATTTTTGATCCATTTGCACTATATTAACGAAATTCCATACGCACTGAATTTATTTGCCACCAATATTAACAATATTAGCCATTTTATCACAGACCTACCCAAAAAAGTAGAAGATAGACAGGGGCAACTTTTTCATTGATTCGTGACGTCACAAGATGAACCGGTTTCGTTGCGCAATACGGTAAACGTGACTTTTGAGCATGGCGTCTATAGGAGGGCCACCGTCCTTCCGCATCGATCGGGATGCAGCTATGCCAGCGCGATTATTTGGAATTAATGATGGTGCACTGCATCTGTTTGTTTTCAGTAACAGTCTGTGAGTCATTGTCACGAATGTTGCTCTAACCAACAAGGCCACACCTCTAATGTCATAGATCTAGGTCTATCTAGACCTACATGTGGCAAATGTTCATCATGAGTTAATGTTAACCGAAATAAACATCTAAGTTAGAGCTTCCCTGCTGCACGTACATTCATTCAAACACCGCAGGCAGTCGAAGCGAGCGAGGCGCACTCAAACCGGTTCATCTTGTGACGTCACAAATCTCTACTCTGGGCGGGGGTTTGGAAATGGATCGTTCGCTGCTTGAGTTTATTTTGGTGACTTTAGAAATGAAATGAAATGTTGGTGTTTTAGGCCACTTTTGTGCACATACAGGCTAAATTGGGCCAAGGAACCTCCCGGGACGATGAAGGATGAAGGAATGAAACATGCCCCAGATTAGGTGCCCGGGCCCGGATTCGAACCCAGGACCTATTGATCTGCGGTCTAGTGCGCTAACCACTACACCAGGGAGGCCCCCTTTGGTGACTTTAGATATTAATATTTATGGCATAAGAGACATTGTAAAATAATTGCATCTAATAAATGGCTTTAGTAACCACTGGGAAATGTATGTTTGGAAGTGGCTTAGTAACAAATACCCCCCAAGAGATGGACTTTAAACCGAAAGTTAACTTCAATATGTTGGTAAAATGGTAGGTTCACAACATCTTTCACGCGCACATTGCACTTCCAAACTAATTGTCTGATTGATCCGCTTATTAAACATGAGAGAGCTTCATTTGACACAAATCGTTTGACCCAGGCGGCCTTCAGTGACCTATCCTTCACAGCAATATTTGTCACATTCATACCTTCAAGGGTTTTCTTATTGTACATTCATTTTGTCCGGTTTCCCGTCCCACAGGAAATTAAAAATGTCTCTCTGTATGTGGTTGAAGAAGAGAAGCTCTGGACGCGGTACTACAGACATTAAGTAGACTAATCTAGGAATGACCAGTGATTGGGTTATAACCGTTCTACCAAAAACGGAACTTCTTCTGCGCTGCCACAAACTTAGCATACTTTGCATTTGTTTTTCACCCCGCTATAATTTTACGTGATAAATTCTTTGGGATTTGCATTCATTTTTAACTCCATTAACGGTAATATGGCCTTTGGACCATATTATTTGTGACTCGGGTACGAGGGATGCTATCTTTCCCGAATTTTCCCCAGCGGAAGTATCACCGTCTTGTCATAGTTTACCCTTAGTCCTGATAACTGGTAAAATTCGTTAAAAGTAATGATGACCTTTCTGAGCACATATTCAGAATACTTTAGGAACCCATATCTCCTGCGTACTGAATATTTGTAAATTCCTGATTCCTATATTTAAAGCCAATATATCAGGGTCACTACGTGTTTTGATGGCTAATATTTCGGCTACCAAGATACATAAGTAGGGGGAAAGCGGACACCCTTGCCTTAGACCTCTTGTTATGGGAAAGTCATCTGACGTCCATCCATTATTAATTACACATGAAGTGATATCGGTATAAAACGTTTCAACCCATCGTGATATAGATTTTCAAACATTAAAATGTTTAGACGTTTGCTTAATGAAGGTCTAGCCGACTGTGTCAAAGGCTTTTTCAAAATCAATTGACAGAAATAACTTCTGCATTTTCTTCTTTAGCCAAGTCCAGTTTGACAATATTCTCGCCGATGTATCTCCCCTTCATAATGCCGGTCTGATCTCGATGTATTAATTTGTCGAGCGTGGACTTTCTGTTGGCAACACTTTTTGTAATACGTTTATAATCAGTATTTAAAAGAGAAATAGGTCGCCAGTTTTTAAGGTAAGTACTATCTTTACCTGGTTTCGGGATAAGCGTTAAAACTCCTTGCTTTTGTGATAATGAGATATTGGCTTTCTCGTATGCGAAGTTAACTGCAGTAATTAGTGGCCTCTTGATATCCTGCCAAAATACTCTGTAGAATTCGTAAGGTAACCCATCAGGACCTGGAGATTTGTTATCGTGGCAATTCTGAAGGGCGCAGAATACTTCAACTTCAATGAATGTACCCTCAATACCTTCCATTGAGTCCAAAGTTAACATTGGGGTTTCATCTGCAACGAAATTTTGGTTTAAACCTGTTTGTGTTTGGTTTGTATACAAGTTGGCATAAAATATGTTACACTCTTCAAGGATGTTATTTTCCCCAGTTATAATAAATCCACCAGGCGTCTTTAGCCTCTTTATCAGTTTCTTACTATATAATTACGTTTTTCCTGATCTAGAAAAAAAACTGCGTGCATTTTTCCCCCTCTTTGTAAAACAGAGCCTTACTTCTGAGAATTGCCCCTTTAGTTTTAGCTTCAACTATTTAATTAATATCTTCTGTAATTAGATTTATGTCGCTAAATATATCACTGTCTGAATTCTGCGAAAGTTTCATTTCAAGGCGTTTCAACCGTCTCTCTAGTACCGTTAATTTGTTGTTTTTAGACTTATTTTTATTAGCTGTATTCTTAAATAGATTCGCCTCTAATGTTAATCTTTAACGTATCCCATAAATATATTGGTCTTGACCGTTTTCCACCCGCATGGTGTCATGTACCGGTTGCTTATTTTTTTCTCTATAATCGTCGTCATCCAAAAATGAGCTAATGAGTTTCCAAAACCCTCTCCCCCGTTTACAGTCACCAAGCGTGATGCACATTCTTACGACTGAATGATCTGACTGAAATTTATGCAGAATCTCAGAGTGTTGTATTATGTTTGCCAGTTCAAAAGATATGATAACAAATCCAACCTGGTGAATATCAGTTCAGGATACTGGGTATAATAGGTATATTAAGGTTGGGACTCATGTTGTACTCTCCATATATCGCATAAATCTTATTCTTCCATTTGGATGATCCTTTCGACCACCTTGCTTTTCCATTTGATAGTCTAAAGTACAATTGAAATCACCCACAACCACTCAATGGGTGGCAAGTTATTCTTCATCTATCTTTATAAAAACTTATCCCGGGAAAAACTTTGGCAAATATTTCTAAATCCCGTATGACGAAACGACCTTCGTCATCGTTCAGAATGGTAAGATTAACGTCGAGGGTTTCCCTCAACAGTATACACACTCCTCGAGCAGAACTAGCACCGTGCGAGAAAAATATTTTCCCTCCCCATTCTGTCTTCCACATTGGCTCATCCTGTTCCGTACTGTGGGTCTCTTGCAGAAAGACAACATCGGCTTTCTGATGGCCAACAAAGACCAAAAACGAGCTGTATTGGTCTGCAGCTTGCCCCGTCAGGGAGAAGTAATACCAGCACTGTGTGTGGTTTGTATAGCGGTGCAATAGCCCGGCCACATAATCGTAACTAGATGGAAAACACACAATAAAAAAAATTAAAAAAATGAAATAAAAACAATAATGTTCAACCAACTGAATAATAGTTCTAAACATAATAGCCAAAAAAACTCACAAAATAATGTTCGACCTACTACATAATAGTTCCACATGTAATGGCAAGTGTAATAGTCCCACAGGTCAATCGTCTCCAATGACGGGTCGATCCTTGTCAGTCCCTCCTTCCTTGTTTCACCCCATCTGATGCGCGCAACTTTCCACGTGTGTCTTCAATGAAACACTCACCATGGCCGTCTCACCTTACCGTCTCACCTTACCGTCTCACCCTACCGTCTCACCCTACCGTCTCACCTTACCGTCTCCCCCCACCGTCTCACCCCACCGTCTCACCTTACCGTCTCACCCCATTGTCTCACCTTACCGTCTCACCCTACCGCCTCACCCTACCATCTCACCTTACCGTCTCACTCCACCGTCTCACCTTACCGTCTCACCTTACCGTCTCACCTTACTGTCTCACCGTACCGTCTCACCCTACCGTCTCACCCTACCGTATCACCTTACCGTCCCACCCTACCGACTCACCCTACCGTCTCACCTTACCGTCTCACCTTACCGTCTCACTCTACCGTCTCACCCCACCGTCTCACCCTACCGGCTCACCCTACCGTGTCACCCTACCGTCTCACCCTACCGTCTCACCCTACCGTCTCACCTTACCGTCTCACCTTACCGTCTCACTCTACCGTCTCACCCCACCGTCTCACCATACCGGCTCACCCTACCGTTTCACCCTACCGTCTCACCTTACCGTCTCACCCCATTGTCTCACCTTACCGTCTCACCCTACCGTCTCACCTTACCGTCTCACCCCACCGTCTCACCTTACCGTATCACCCCACCGTCTCACCCTACCGTCTCACCCTACCGTCTCACCTTACCGTCTCACCCTACCGTCTCACCCTACCGTCTCACCTTACCGTCTCACCTTACCGTCTCACCCTACCGTCTCACCCTACCGTCTCACCTTACCGTCTCACCCTACCGTATCCCCCTACCGTCTCACCCCATTGTCTCACCTTACCGTCTCACCCTACCGTCTCACCTTACCGTCTCACCCCACCGTCTCACCTTACCGTCTCATCCCACCGTCTCACCCTACCGTCTCACCCTATCGTCTCACCTTACCGTCTTACCCTACCGTCTCACCCTACCGTCTCACCTTACCGTCTCACCTTACCGCCTCACCCTAACGTCTCACCCTACCGTCTCACCTTACCGTCTCACCTTCCGGTCTCACCTTAGCGTCTCACCCTACCGTCTCACCCCATTGTCTCACCTTACCGTCTCACATTACCGTCTCACCTTACCGTCTCACCCTACTGTCTCACCTTACCGTCTCACCCTACCGTGTCACCCTACCGTCTCACCTTACCGTCCCACCCTACCGTCTCACCCTACCGTCTCACCTTACCGTCTCACCTTACCGTCTCACCCTACCGTCTCACCCCACCGACTCACCCTACCGTCTCACCCCACCGTCACACCCTACCGCCTCACCCTACCGTCTCACCCTACCGTCTCACCTTTCCGTCTCACCTTCCGGTCTCACCTTAGCGTCTCACCCTACCGTCTCACCCCATTGTCTCACCTTACCGTCTCACCTTACCGTCTCACCCTACCGTCTCGCCCTACCGTCTCACCTTACCGTCTCACCCTACCGTGTCACCCTACCGTCTCACCTTACCGTCTCACCCTACCGTCTCACCCTACCGTCTCACCTTACCGTCTCACCTTACCGTCTCACCCTACCGTCTCACCCCACCGTCTCACCCTACCGTCTCACCCTACCGTCTCACCTTACCGTCTCACCTTACCGTCTCACCCTACCGTCTCACCCCACCGTCTCACCTTACCGTCTCACCCCATTGTCTAACCTTACCGTCTCACCCTACCGTCTCACCTTACCGTCTCACCCCACCGTCTCACCTTACCGTCTCACCCCACCGTCTCACCCTACCGTCTCACCCTATCGTCTCACCTTACCGTCTCACCCTACCGTCTCACCCCACCGTCTCACCCTACCGTCTCACCTTACCGCCTCACCCTACCGTCTCACCCTACCGTCTCACCTTACCGTCTCACCTTCCGGTCTCACCTTAGCGTCTCACCCTACCGTCTCACCCCATTGTCTCACCTTACCGTCTCACCCTACCGCCTCACCCTACCATCTCACCCTACCGTGTCACGCCACCGTCTCACCTTACCGTCTCACCCCACCGTCCCACCTTACCGTCTCACCTTACCGTCTCACCCCATTGCCTCACCTTACCGTCTCACCCTACCGCCTCACCCTACCATCTCACCTTACCGTCTCACCTTACTGTCTCACCCTACCGTCTCACTCGACCGTCTCACCCTACCGTCTCACCCCACCGTCTCACCCTACCCTCTCACTCGACCGTCTTACCCTACCGCCTCACCCCACCGGCTCACCCTACCCTCTCACCCTACCATCTCACCTTACCGTCTCACCTTACTGTCTCACCCTACCGTCTGACTCGACCGTCTCACCATACCGTCTCACCCCACCGTCTCACCCTACCGACTCACCTTACCGCCTCACCCTACCGTCTCACCCTACCGTCTCACCCTACCGTCTCACCTTACCGTCTCACCCTACCGTCTCACCTCACCGTCGCACCCCATTGTCTCACCTTACCGTCTCACCCTACCGTCTCACCCTACCGTCTCACCTTACCGTCTCACCCCATCGTCTCACCTTACCGTCTCACCCCATTGTCTCACCTTACCGTCTCACCCTACCGCCTCACCCAACCATCTCACCTTACCGTGTCACCTTACCGTCTTACCCCACCGTCTCACCCTACCGTCTCACCCTACCGTCTCACCTTACTGTCTCACCTTACCGTCTCACCATACCGTCTCACTCTACCGTCTCACCCCACCGTCTCACCCTACCGTCTCACCCTACCGTCTCACCCTACCGTCTCACCCTACCGTCTCACCACACCGTCTCACCTTACCGTCTCACCCTACCGTCTCACCATACCGTCTCATCCCACCGTCTCACCCTACCATCTCACCTTACCGTCTCACCCTACCGTCTTACCCTACCGTCTCACCTTACCGTCTCACCCTACCGTCTCACCCTACCGTCTCACCCTACCGTCTCACCTTACCGTCTCACCTTAACGTCTCCCCCCACCGTCTCACCCCACCGTCTCACCTTACCGTCTCACCCTACCGTCTCACCTTACCGTCTCGCCCTACCGTCTCACCCTACCGTCTCACCTTACCGTCTCACCTTACCGTCTCCCCCCACCGTCTCACCCCACCGTCTCACCTTACCGTCTCACCCCACCGTCTCACCTTACCGTCTCACCTTACCGTCTCACCCTACCGTCTCACCTTACCGTCTCACCCTACCGTCTCACCTTACCGTCTCACCTTACCGTCTCCCCCCACCGTCTCACCCCACCGTCTCACCTTACCGTCTCACCCTACCGTCTCACCTTACCGTCTCGCCCTACCGTCTCACCTTACCGTCTCACCCTACCGTCTCACCCTACCGTCTCACCCTACCATTCTCACCCTACCGTCTCACCTTACCGTTTCACCCTACCGTCTCACCCTACCCTCTCACCCCACCGTCTAACCTTACCGTCTAACCTTACCGTCTCACCCTACCGTCTCACCTTACCGTCTCACCCGACCGTCTCACCCTACCGTCTCACCCTACCGTCTCACCCTACCGTCTCACCCTACCGCCTCACCTTACCGTCTCACCCGACCGTCTCACCCTACCGTCTCACCCTACCGTCTCACCCTACCGTCTCACCCTACCGTCTCACCTTACCGTCTCACCCTACCATCCCACCCTACCGTCCCACCCTACCGTCTCACCCCACCGTCTCGTCGTACCGTCTCACCCTACCGTCTCACCATACCGTCTCACCCCATTGTCTCACCTTACCGTCTCACCCTACCGTCTCACCCTACCATCTCACCTTACCGTGTCACCTTACCGTCTCACCCCACCGTCTCACCCTACCCTCTCACCCTACCGTCTCACCCTACCGTCTCACCTTGCCGTCTCACCCTACCGTCTCACACCACCGTCTCGCCCTACTGTCTCACCCTACCGTCTCACCATACCGTCTCACGCCATTGTCTCACCTTACCGTCTCACCCTACCGCCTCACTCTACCATCTCACCTTACCGTGTCACCTTACCGTCTCACCTTACCGTCTCACCTTACCGTCTCACCTTACTGTCTCACTCTACCGTCTCACCCTACCTTCTCACCCTACCGTCTCACCCCACCGTCTCACCCTACCCTCTCACCCTACCGTCTCACTCTACCGTCTCACCTTACCGTCTCACCCTACCGTCTCACCCTACCGTCTCAGCCCACCGTCTCACCCTACCGTCTCACCCCACCGTCTCACCTTACCGTCCCACCCTACCGTCTCACCCTACCGTCTCACCCCACCGTCTCACCCTACCGTCTCACCCTACCGTCTCACCCTACCATCTCATCCTACCGTCCCACCCTACCGTCTCACCCCACCGTCTCGCCCTACCGTCTCACCCTACCGTCTCACCTTACCGTCTCACCCTACCGCCTCACCTTACCGTCTCACCCCACCGTCTCGCCCTACCGTCTCACCTTACCGTCTCACCCTACCGCCTCACCTTACCGTCTCACCCTACCGTCTCACCCTACCGTCTCACCCTACCGTCTCACCCTACCATCTCACCCTACCTTCCCACCCTACCGTCTCACCCTACCGTCCCATACTACCGTCTCACCCCACCGTCTCGCCCTACCGTCTCACCCTACCGTCTCACCATACCGTCTCACCCCATTCTCTCACCTTACCGCCTCACCCTACCGTCGCACCCTACCGTCTCACCCTACCGTCTAACCCTACCGCCTCATCTTACCGTCTCACCCTACGGCCTCACCCTACCGTCTCACCCTACCGTCTCACCCTACCGTCTCACCCTACAGTCTCACCTTACCGTCTCACCCTACCGTCCCACCCTACCGTCTCACCCCACCGTCTCGCCCTACCGTCTCATCCTACCGTCTCACCATACCGTCTCACCCCATTGTCTCACCTTACCGTCTCACCCTACCGCCTCACCCTACCATCTCACCTTACCGTGTCACCTTACCGTCTCACCCTACCATCTCACCTTACCGTGTCACCTTACCGTCTCACCTTATCCTTTCCACCTTACTGTCTCACCCTACCGTCTCACCCTACCGTCTCACCCTACCGTCTCACCCCACTGTCTCACCCTACCCTCTCACCCTACCGTCTCACCCTACCGTCTCACCTTGCCGTCTCACCCTACCGTCTCACCCCACCGTCTCGCCCTACTGTCTCACCCTACCGTCTCACCATACCGTCTCACGCCATTGTCTCACCTTACCGTCTCACCCTACCGCCTCACTCTACCATCTCACCTTACCGTGTCACCTTACCGTCTCACCTTACCGTCTCACCTTACCGTCTCACCTTACTGTCTCACTCTACCGTCTCACCCTACCTTCTCACCCTACCGTCTCACCCCACCGTCTCACCCTACCCTCTCACCCTACCGTCTCACTCTACCGTCTCACCTTACCGTCTCACCCTACCGTCTCACCCTACCGTCTCAGCCCACCGTCTCACCCTACCGTCTCACCCCACCGTCTCACCTTACCGTCCCACCCTACCGTCTCACCCTACCGTCCCATACTACCGTCTCACCTTACCGCCTCACCCTACCGTCGCACCCTACCGTCTCACCCTACCGTCTAACCCTACCGCCTCATCTTACCGTCTCACCCTACGGCCTCACCCTACCGTCTCACCCTACCGTCTCACCCTACCGTCTCACCCTACAGTCTCACCTTACCGTCTCACCCTACCGTCCCACCCTACCGTCTCACCCCACCGTCTCGCCCTACCGTCTCATCCTACCGTCTCACCATACCGTCTCACCCCATTGTCTCACCTTACCGTCTCACCCTACCGCCTCACCCTACCATCTCACCTTACCGTGTCACCTTACCGTCTCACCCTACCATCTCACCTTACCGTGTCACCTTACCGTCTCACCTTATCCTTTCCACCTTACTGTCTCACCCTACCGTCTCACCCTACCGTCTCACCCTACCGTCTCACCCCACTGTCTCACCCTACCCTCTCACCCTACCGTCTCACCCTACCGTCTCACCTTGCCGTCTCACCCTACCGTCTCACCCCACCGTCTCGCCCTACTGTCTCACCCTACCGTCTCACCATACCGTCTCACGCCATTGTCTCACCTTACCGTCTCACCCTACCGCCTCACTCTACCATCTCACCTTACCGTGTCACCTTACCGTCTCACCTTACCGTCTCACCTTACCGTCTCACCTTACTGTCTCACTCTACCGTCTCACCCTACCTTCTCACCCTACCGTCTCACCCCACCGTCTCACCCTACCCTCTCACCCTACCGTCTCACTCTACCGTCTCACCTTACCGTCTCACCCTACCGTCTCACCCTACCGTCTCAGCCCACCGTCTCACCCTACCGTCTCACCCCACCGTCTCACCTTACCGTCCCACCCTACCGTCTCACCCTACCGTCTCACCCCACCGTCTCATCCTACCGTCCCACCCTACCGTCTCACCCCACCGTCTCACCCTACCGTCTCACCTTACCGCCTCACCCTACCGTCTCACCCTACCGTCTCACCTTACCGTCTCACCTTCCGGTCTCACCTTAGCGTCTCACCCTACCGTCTCACCCCATTGTCTCACCTTACCGTCTCACCCTACCGCCTCACCCTACCATCTCACCCTACCGTGTCACGCCACCGTCTCACCTTACCGTCTCACCCCACCGTCCCACCTTACCGTCTCACCTTACCGTCTCACCCCATTGCCTCACCTTACCGTCTCACCCTACCGTCTCACCTTACCGTCTCACCTTAACGTCTCCCCCCACCGTCTCACCCCACCGTCTCACCTTACCGTCTCACCCTACCGTCTCACCTTACCGTCTCGCCCTACCGTCTCACCCTACCGTCTCACCTTACCGTCTCACCTTACCGTCTCCCCCCACCGTCTCACCCCACCGTCTCACCTTACCGTCTCACCCCACCGTCTCACCTTACCGTCTCACCTTACCGTCTCACCCTACCGTCTCACCTTACCGTCTCACCCTACCGTCTCACCTTACCGTCTCACCTTACCGTCTCCCCCCACCGTCTCACCCCACCGTCTCACCTTACCGTCTCACCCTACCGTCTCACCTTACCGTCTCGCCCTACCGTCTCACCTTACCGTCTCACCCTACCGTCTCACCCTACCGTCTCACCCTACCATTCTCACCCTACCGTCTCACCTTACCGTTTCACCCTACCGTCTCACCCTACCCTCTCACCCCACCGTCTAACCTTACCGTCTAACCTTACCGTCTCACCCTACCGTCTCACCTTACCGTCTCACCCGACCGTCTCACCCTACCGTCTCACCCTACCGTCTCACCCTACCGTCTCACCCTACCGCCTCACCTTACCGTCTCACCCGACCGTCTCACCCTACCGTCTCACCCTACCGTCTCACCCTACCGTCTCACCCTACCGTCTCACCTTACCGTCTCACCCTACCATCCCACCCTACCGTCCCACCCTACCGTCTCACCCCACCGTCTCGTCGTACCGTCTCACCCTACCGTCTCACCATACCGTCTCACCCCATTGTCTCACCTTACCGTCTCACCCTACCGTCTCACCCTACCATCTCACCTTACCGTGTCACCTTACCGTCTCACCCCACCGTCTCACCCTACCCTCTCACCCTACCGTCTCACCCTACCGTCTCACCTTGCCGTCTCACCCTACCGTCTCACACCACCGTCTCGCCCTACTGTCTCACCCTACCGTCTCACCATACCGTCTCACGCCATTGTCTCACCTTACCGTCTCACCCTACCGCCTCACTCTACCATCTCACCTTACCGTGTCACCTTACCGTCTCACCTTACCGTCTCACCTTACCGTCTCACCTTACTGTCTCACTCTACCGTCTCACCCTACCTTCTCACCCTACCGTCTCACCCCACCGTCTCACCCTACCCTCTCACCCTACCGTCTCACTCTACCGTCTCACCTTACCGTCTCACCCTACCGTCTCACCCTACCGTCTCAGCCCACCGTCTCACCCTACCGTCTCACCCCACCGTCTCACCTTACCGTCCCACCCTACCGTCTCACCCTACCGTCTCACCCCACCGTCTCACCCTACCGTCTCACCCTACCGTCTCACCCTACCATCTCATCCTACCGTCCCACCCTACCGTCTCACCCCACCGTCTCGCCCTACCGTCTCACCCTACCGTCTCACCTTACCGTCTCACCCTACCGCCTCACCTTACCGTCTCACCCCACCGTCTCGCCCTACCGTCTCACCTTACCGTCTCACCCTACCGCCTCACCTTACCGTCTCACCCTACCGTCTCACCCTACCGTCTCACCCTACCGTCTCACCCTACCATCTCACCCTACCTTCCCACCCTACCGTCTCACCCTACCGTCCCATACTACCGTCTCACCCCACCGTCTCGCCCTACCGTCTCACCCTACTGTCTCACCATACCGTCTCACCCCATTCTCTCACCTTACCGCCTCACCCTACCGTCGCACCCTACCGTCTCACCCTACCGTCTAACCCTACCGCCTCATCTTACCGTCTCACCCTACGGCCTCACCCTACCGTCTCACCCTACCGTCTCACCCTACCGTCTCACCCTACAGTCTCACCTTACCGTCTCACCCTACCGTCCCACCCTACCGTCTCACCCCACCGTCTCGCCCTACCGTCTCATCCTACCGTCTCACCATACCGTCTCACCCCATTGTCTCACCTTACCGTCTCACCCTACCGCCTCACCCTACCATCTCACCTTACCGTGTCACCTTACCGTCTCACCCTACCATCTCACCTTACCGTGTCACCTTACCGTCTCACCTTATCCTTTCCACCTTACTGTCTCACCCTACCGTCTCACCCTACCGTCTCACCCTACCGTCTCACCCCACTGTCTCACCCTACCCTCTCACCCTACCGTCTCACCCTACCGTCTCACCTTGCCGTCTCACCCTACCGTCTCACCCCACCGTCTCGCCCTACTGTCTCACCCTACCGTCTCACCATACCGTCTCACGCCATTGTCTCACCTTACCGTCTCACCCTACCGCCTCACTCTACCATCTCACCTTACCGTGTCACCTTACCGTCTCACCTTACCGTCTCACCTTACCGTCTCACCTTACTGTCTCACTCTACCGTCTCACCCTACCTTCTCACCCTACCGTCTCACCCCACCGTCTCACCCTACCCTCTCACCCTACCGTCTCACTCTACCGTCTCACCTTACCGTCTCACCCTACCGTCTCACCCTACCGTCTCAGCCCACCGTCTCACCCTACCGTCTCACCCCACCGTCTCACCTTACCGTCCCACCCTACCGTCTCACCCTACCGTCCCATACTACCGTCTCACCTTACCGCCTCACCCTACCGTCGCACCCTACCGTCTCACCCTACCGTCTAACCCTACCGCCTCATCTTACCGTCTCACCCTACGGCCTCACCCTACCGTCTCACCCTACCGTCTCACCCTACCGTCTCACCCTACAGTCTCACCTTACCGTCTCACCCTACCGTCCCACCCTACCGTCTCACCCCACCGTCTCGCCCTACCGTCTCATCCTACCGTCTCACCATACCGTCTCACCCCATTGTCTCACCTTACCGTCTCACCCTACCGCCTCACCCTACCATCTCACCTTACCGTGTCACCTTACCGTCTCACCCTACCATCTCACCTTACCGTGTCACCTTACCGTCTCACCTTATCCTTTCCACCTTACTGTCTCACCCTACCGTCTCACCCTACCGTCTCACCCTACCGTCTCACCCCACTGTCTCACCCTACCCTCTCACCCTACCGTCTCACCCTACCGTCTCACCTTGCCGTCTCACCCTACCGTCTCACCCCACCGTCTCGCCCTACTGTCTCACCCTACCGTCTCACCATACCGTCTCACGCCATTGTCTCACCTTACCGTCTCACCCTACCGCCTCACTCTACCATCTCACCTTACCGTGTCACCTTACCGTCTCACCTTACCGTCTCACCTTACCGTCTCACCTTACTGTCTCACTCTACCGTCTCACCCTACCTTCTCACCCTACCGTCTCACCCCACCGTCTCACCCTACCCTCTCACCCTACCGTCTCACTCTACCGTCTCACCTTACCGTCTCACCCTACCGTCTCACCCTACCGTCTCAGCCCACCGTCTCACCCTACCGTCTCACCCCACCGTCTCACCTTACCGTCCCACCCTACCGTCTCACCCTACCGTCTCACCCCACCGTCTCATCCTACCGTCCCACCCTACCGTCTCACCCCACCGTCTCACCCTACCGTCTCACCTTACCGCCTCACCCTACCGTCTCACCCTACCGTCTCACCTTACCGTCTCACCTTCCGGTCTCACCTTAGCGTCTCACCCTACCGTCTCACCCCATTGTCTCACCTTACCGTCTCACCCTACCGCCTCACCCTACCATCTCACCCTACCGTGTCACGCCACCGTCTCACCTTACCGTCTCACCCCACCGTCCCACCTTACCGTCTCACCTTACCGTCTCACCCCATTGCCTCACCTTACCGTCTCACCCTACCGCCTCACCCTACCATCTCACCTTACCGTCTCACCTTACTGTCTCACCCTACCGTCTCACTCGACCGTCTCACCCTACCGTCTCACCCCACCGTCTCACCCTACCCTCTCACTCGACCGTCTTACCCTACCGCCTCACCCCACCGGCTCACCCTACCCTCTCACCCTACCATCTCACCTTACCGTCTCACCTTACTGTCTCACCCTACCGTCTGACTCGACCGTCTCACCATACCGTCTCACCCCACCGTCTCACCCTACCGACTCACCTTACCGCCTCACCCTACCGTCTCACCCTACCGTCTCACCCTACCGTCTCACCTTACCGTCTCACCCTACCGTCTCACCTCACCGTCGCACCCCATTGTCTCACCTTACCGTCTCACCCTACCGTCTCACCCTACCGTCTCACCTTACCGTCTCACCCCATCGTCTCACCTTACCGTCTCACCCCATTGTCTCACCTTACCGTCTCACCCTACCGCCTCACCCAACCATCTCACCTTACCGTGTCACCTTACCGTCTTACCCCACCGTCTCACCCTACCGTCTCACCCTACCGTCTCACCTTACTGTCTCACCTTACCGTCTCACCATACCGTCTCACTCTACCGTCTCACCCCACCGTCTCACCCTACCGTCTCACCCTACCGTCTCACCCTACCGTCTCACCCTACCGTCTCACCACACCGTCTCACCTTACCGTCTCACCCTACCGTCTCACCATACCGTCTCATCCCACCGTCTCACCCTACCATCTCACCTTACCGTCTCACCCTACCGTCTTACCCTACCGTCTCACCTTACCGTCTCACCCTACCGTCTCACCCTACCGTCTCACCCTACCGTCTCACCTTACCGTCTCACCTTAACGTCTCCCCCCACCGTCTCACCCCACCGTCTCACCTTACCGTCTCACCCTACCGTCTCACCTTACCGTCTCGCCCTACCGTCTCACCCTACCGTCTCACCTTACCGTCTCACCTTACCGTCTCCCCCCACCGTCTCACCCCACCGTCTCACCTTACCGTCTCACCCCACCGTCTCACCTTACCGTCTCACCTTACCGTCTCACCCTACCGTCTCACCTTACCGTCTCACCCTACCGTCTCACCTTACCGTCTCACCTTACCGTCTCCCCCCACCGTCTCACCCCACCGTCTCACCTTACCGTCTCACCCTACCGTCTCACCTTACCGTCTCGCCCTACCGTCTCACCTTACCGTCTCACCCTACCGTCTCACCCTACCGTCTCACCCTACCATTCTCACCCTACCGTCTCACCTTACCGTTTCACCCTACCGTCTCACCCTACCCTCTCACCCCACCGTCTAACCTTACCGTCTAACCTTACCGTCTCACCCTACCGTCTCACCTTACCGTCTCACCCGACCGTCTCACCCTACCGTCTCACCCTACCGTCTCACCCTACCGTCTCACCCTACCGCCTCACCTTACCGTCTCACCCGACCGTCTCACCCTACCGTCTCACCCTACCGTCTCACCCTACCGTCTCACCCTACCGTCTCACCTTACCGTCTCACCCTACCATCCCACCCTACCGTCCCACCCTACCGTCTCACCCCACCGTCTCGTCGTACCGTCTCACCCTACCGTCTCACCATACCGTCTCACCCCATTGTCTCACCTTACCGTCTCACCCTACCGTCTCACCCTACCATCTCACCTTACCGTGTCACCTTACCGTCTCACCCCACCGTCTCACCCTACCCTCTCACCCTACCGTCTCACCCTACCGTCTCACCTTGCCGTCTCACCCTACCGTCTCACCCCACCGTCTCGCCCTACTGTCTCACCCTACCGTCTCACCATACCGTCTCACGCCATTGTCTCACCTTACCGTCTCACCCTACCGCCTCACTCTACCATCTCACCTTACCGTGTCACCTTACCGTCTCACCTTACCGTCTCACCTTACCGTCTCACCTTACTGTCTCACTCTACCGTCTCACCCTACCTTCTCACCCTACCGTCTCACCCCACCGTCTCACCCTACCCTCTCACCCTACCGTCTCACTCTACCGTCTCACCTTACCGTCTCACCCTACCGTCTCACCCTACCGTCTCAGCCCACCGTCTCACCCTACCGTCTCACCCCACCGTCTCACCTTACCGTCCCACCCTACCGTCTCACCCTACCGTCTCACCCCACCGTCTCACCCTACCGTCTCACCCTACCGTCTCACCCTACCATCTCATCCTACCGTCCCACCCTACCGTCTCACCCCACCGTCTCGCCCTACCGTCTCACCCTACCGTCTCACCTTACCGTCTCACCCTACCGCCTCACCTTACCGTCTCACCCCACCGTCTCGCCCTACCGTCTCACCTTACCGTCTCACCCTACCGCCTCACCTTACCGTCTCACCCTACCGTCTCACCCTACCGTCTCACCCTACCGTCTCACCCTACCATCTCACCCTACCTTCCCACCCTACCGTCTCACCCTACCGTCCCATACTACCGTCTCACCATACCGTCTCACCCCATTCTCTCACCTTACCGCCTCACCCTACCGTCGCACCCTACCGTCTCACCCTACCGTCTAACCCTACCGCCTCATCTTACCGTCTCACCCTACGGCCTCACCCTACCGTCTCACCCTACCGTCTCACCCTACCGTCTCACCCTACAGTCTCACCTTACCGTCTCACCCTACCGTCCCACCCTACCGTCTCACCCCACCGTCTCGCCCTACCGTCTCATCCTACCGTCTCACCATACCGTCTCACCCCATTGTCTCACCTTACCGTCTCACCCTACCGCCTCACCCTACCATCTCACCTTACCGTGTCACCTTACCGTCTCACCCTACCATCTCACCTTACCGTGTCACCTTACCGTCTCACCTTATCCTTTCCACCTTACTGTCTCACCCTACCGTCTCACCCTACCGTCTCACCCTACCGTCTCACCCCACTGTCTCACCCTACCCTCTCACCCTACCGTCTCACCCTACCGTCTCACCTTGCCGTCTCACCCTACCGTCTCACCCCACCGTCTCGCCCTACTGTCTCACCCTACCGTCTCACCATACCGTCTCACGCCATTGTCTCACCTTACCGTCTCACCCTACCGCCTCACTCTACCATCTCACCTTACCGTGTCACCTTACCGTCTCACCTTACCGTCTCACCTTACCGTCTCACCTTACTGTCTCACTCTACCGTCTCACCCTACCTTCTCACCCTACCGTCTCACCCCACCGTCTCACCCTACCCTCTCACCCTACCGTCTCACTCTACCGTCTCACCTTACCGTCTCACCCTACCGTCTCACCCTACCGTCTCAGCCCACCGTCTCACCCTACCGTCTCACCCCACCGTCTCACCTTACCGTCCCACCCTACCGTCTCACCCTACCGTCCCATACTACCGTCTCACCTTACCGCCTCACCCTACCGTCGCACCCTACCGTCTCACCCTACCGTCTAACCCTACCGCCTCATCTTACCGTCTCACCCTACGGCCTCACCCTACCGTCTCACCCTACCGTCTCACCCTACCGTCTCACCCTACAGTCTCACCTTACCGTCTCACCCTACCGTCCCACCCTACCGTCTCACCCCACCGTCTCGCCCTACCGTCTCATCCTACCGTCTCACCATACCGTCTCACCCCATTGTCTCACCTTACCGTCTCACCCTACCGCCTCACCCTACCATCTCACCTTACCGTGTCACCTTACCGTCTCACCCTACCATCTCACCTTACCGTGTCACCTTACCGTCTCACCTTATCCTTTCCACCTTACTGTCTCACCCTACCGTCTCACCCTACCGTCTCACCCTACCGTCTCACCCCACTGTCTCACCCTACCCTCTCACCCTACCGTCTCACCCTACCGTCTCACCTTGCCGTCTCACCCTACCGTCTCACCCCACCGTCTCGCCCTACTGTCTCACCCTACCGTCTCACCATACCGTCTCACGCCATTGTCTCACCTTACCGTCTCACCCTACCGCCTCACTCTACCATCTCACCTTACCGTGTCACCTTACCGTCTCACCTTACCGTCTCACCTTACCGTCTCACCTTACTGTCTCACTCTACCGTCTCACCCTACCTTCTCACCCTACCGTCTCACCCCACCGTCTCACCCTACCCTCTCACCCTACCGTCTCACTCTACCGTCTCACCTTACCGTCTCACCCTACCGTCTCACCCTACCGTCTCAGCCCACCGTCTCACCCTACCGTCTCACCCCACCGTCTCACCTTACCGTCCCACCCTACCGTCTCACCCTACCGTCTCACCCCACCGTCTCACCCTACCGTCTCACCCTACCGTCTCACCCTACCATCTCATCCTACCGTCCCACCCTACCGTCTCACCCCACCGTCTCGCCCTACCGTCTCACCCTACCGTCTCACCTTACCGTCTCACCCTACCGCCTCACCTTACCGTCTCACCCCACCGTCTCGCCCTACCGTCTCACCCTACCGTCTCACCATACCGTCTCACCCCATTGTCTCACCTTACCGTCTCACCCTACCGCCTCACCTTACCGTCTCACCCCACCGTCTCGCCCTACCGTCTCACCCTACCGTCTCACCATACCGTCTCACCCCATTGTCTCACCTTACCGTCTCACCCTACCGCCTCACCTTACCGTCTCACCCCACCGTCTCGCCCTACCGTCTCACCCTACCGTCTCACCATACCGTCTCACCCCATTCTCTCACCTTACCGCCTCACCCTACCGTCGCACCCTACCGTCTCACCCTACCGTCTAACCCTACCGTCTCACCCTACCGTCTCACCTTGCCGTCTCACCCTACCGTCTCACCCCACCGTCTCGCCCTACTGTCTCACCCTACCGTCTCACCATACCGTCTCACGCCATTGTCTCACCTTACCGTCTCACCCTACCGCCTCACTCTACCATCTCACCTTACCGTGTCACCTTACCGTCTCACCTTACCGTCTCACCTTACCGTCTCACCTTACTGTCTCACTCTACCGTCTCACCCTACCTTCTCACCCTACCGTCTCACCCCACCGTCTCACCCTACCCTCTCACCCTACCGTCTCACTCTACCGTCTCACCTTACCGTCTCACCCTACCGTCTCACCCTACCGTCTCAGCCCACCGTCTCACCCTACCGTCTCACCCCACCGTCTCACCTTACCGTCCCACCCTACCGTCTCACCCTACCGTCTCACCCCACCGTCTCACCCTACCGTCTCACCCTACCGTCTCACCCTACCATCTCATCCTACCGTCCCACCCTACCGTCTCACCCCACCGTCTCGCCCTACCGTCTCACCCTACCGTCTCACCTTACCGTCTCACCCTACCGCCTCACCTTACCGTCTCACCCCACCGTCTCGCCCTACCGTCTCACCTTACCGTCTCACCCTACCGCCTCACCTTACCGTCTCACCCTACCGTCTCACCCTACCGTCTCACCCTACCGTCTCACCCTACCATCTCACCCTACCTTCCCACCCTACCGTCTCACCCTACCGTCCCATACTACCGTCTCACCATACCGTCTCACCCCATTCTCTCACCTTACCGCCTCACCCTACCGTCGCACCCTACCGTCTCACCCTACCGTCTAACCCTACCGCCTCATCTTACCGTCTCACCCTACGGCCTCACCCTACCGTCTCACCCTACCGTCTCACCCTACCGTCTCACCCTACAGTCTCACCTTACCGTCTCACCCTACCGTCCCACCCTACCGTCTCACCCCACCGTCTCGCCCTACCGTCTCATCCTACCGTCTCACCATACCGTCTCACCCCATTGTCTCACCTTACCGTCTCACCCTACCGCCTCACCCTACCATCTCACCTTACCGTGTCACCTTACCGTCTCACCCTACCATCTCACCTTACCGTGTCACCTTACCGTCTCACCTTATCCTTTCCACCTTACTGTCTCACCCTACCGTCTCACCCTACCGTCTCACCCTACCGTCTCACCCCACTGTCTCACCCTACCCTCTCACCCTACCGTCTCACCCTACCGTCTCACCTTGCCGTCTCACCCTACCGTCTCACCCCACCGTCTCGCCCTACTGTCTCACCCTACCGTCTCACCATACCGTCTCACGCCATTGTCTCACCTTACCGTCTCACCCTACCGCCTCACTCTACCATCTCACCTTACCGTGTCACCTTACCGTCTCACCTTACCGTCTCACCTTACCGTCTCACCTTACTGTCTCACTCTACCGTCTCACCCTACCTTCTCACCCTACCGTCTCACCCCACCGTCTCACCCTACCCTCTCACCCTACCGTCTCACTCTACCGTCTCACCTTACCGTCTCACCCTACCGTCTCACCCTACCGTCTCAGCCCACCGTCTCACCCTACCGTCTCACCCCACCGTCTCACCTTACCGTCCCACCCTACCGTCTCACCCTACCGTCCCATACTACCGTCTCACCTTACCGCCTCACCCTACCGTCGCACCCTACCGTCTCACCCTACCGTCTAACCCTACCGCCTCATCTTACCGTCTCACCCTACGGCCTCACCCTACCGTCTCACCCTACCGTCTCACCCTACCGTCTCACCCTACAGTCTCACCTTACCGTCTCACCCTACCGTCCCACCCTACCGTCTCACCCCACCGTCTCGCCCTACCGTCTCATCCTACCGTCTCACCATACCGTCTCACCCCATTGTCTCACCTTACCGTCTCACCCTACCGCCTCACCCTACCATCTCACCTTACCGTGTCACCTTACCGTCTCACCCTACCATCTCACCTTACCGTGTCACCTTACCGTCTCACCTTATCCTTTCCACCTTACTGTCTCACCCTACCGTCTCACCCTACCGTCTCACCCTACCGTCTCACCCCACTGTCTCACCCTACCCTCTCACCCTACCGTCTCACCCTACCGTCTCACCTTGCCGTCTCACCCTACCGTCTCACCCCACCGTCTCGCCCTACTGTCTCACCCTACCGTCTCACCATACCGTCTCACGCCATTGTCTCACCTTACCGTCTCACCCTACCGCCTCACTCTACCATCTCACCTTACCGTGTCACCTTACCGTCTCACCTTACCGTCTCACCTTACCGTCTCACCTTACTGTCTCACTCTACCGTCTCACCCTACCTTCTCACCCTACCGTCTCACCCCACCGTCTCACCCTACCCTCTCACCCTACCGTCTCACTCTACCGTCTCACCTTACCGTCTCACCCTACCGTCTCACCCTACCGTCTCAGCCCACCGTCTCACCCTACCGTCTCACCCCACCGTCTCACCTTACCGTCCCACCCTACCGTCTCACCCTACCGTCTCACCCCACCGTCTCACCCTACCGTCTCACCCTACCGTCTCACCCTACCATCTCATCCTACCGTCCCACCCTACCGTCTCACCCCACCGTCTCGCCCTACCGTCTCACCCTACCGTCTCACCTTACCGTCTCACCCTACCGCCTCACCTTACCGTCTCACCCCACCGTCTCGCCCTACCGTCTCACCCTACCGTCTCACCATACCGTCTCACCCCATTGTCTCACCTTACCGTCTCACCCTACCGCCTCACCTTACCGTCTCACCCCACCGTCTCGCCCTACCGTCTCACCCTACCGTCTCACCATACCGTCTCACCCCATTGTCTCACCTTACCGTCTCACCCTACCGCCTCACCTTACCGTCTCACCCCACCGTCTCGCCCTACCGTCTCACCCTACCGTCTCACCATACCGTCTCACCCCATTCTCTCACCTTACCGCCTCACCCTACCGTCGCACCCTACCGTCTCACCCTACCGTCTAACCCTACCGCCTCATCTTACCGTCTCACCCTACGGCCTCACCCTACCGTCTCACCCTACCGTCTCACCCTACCGTCTCACCCTACAGTCTCACCTTACCGTCTCACCCTACCGTCCCACCCTACCGTCTCACCCCACCGTCTCGCCCTACCGTCTCATCCTACCGTCTCACCATACCGTCTCACCCCATTGTCTCACCTTACCGTCTCACCCTACCGCCTCACCCTACCATCTCACCTTACCGTGTCACCTTACCGTCTCACCCTACCATCTCACCTTACCGTGTCACCTTACCGTCTCACCTTATCCTTTCCACCTTACTGTCTCACCCTACCGTCTCACCCTACCGTCTCACCCTACCGTCTCACCCCACTGTCTCACCCTACCCTCTCACCCTACCGTCTCACCCTACCGTCTCACCTTACCGTCTCACCCTACCGTCTCACCCTACCGTCTCAGCCCACCGTCTCACCCTACCGTCTCACCCCACCGTCTCACCTTACCGTCTCACCTTAGCGTTTCACCTTACCGTCTCACCTTACCGTCTAACCCTACCGTCTCACCATACCGTCTCACCCTACCGTCTCCCCTACCGTCTCATCCTACCGTCTCACCTTACCGTCTCACCCTACCGTCACACCCTACCGTCTCACCCTATCATCTCACCTTACCGTGTCACCCTACCGTCTCACCCCACCGTCTCACCCTACCGTCTCACCTTACCGCCTCACCTTACCGTCTCACCTTACCGTCTCACCTTACCGTCTCACCTTACCGTCTCACCTTACCGTCTCACCCTACCCTCTCACCCTACCGTCTCACCTTACCGTCTCACCTTACCGTCTCACCCTGCCGTCTCACCCTCCGGTCTCACCCTACCGTCTCACCCCACCGTCTTACCCTACCGTCTCACCCTACCGTCTCACCCTACCGTCTCACCCTACCGTCTCACCCTACCGTCTCACCCTACCGTCTCACCACACCGTCTCACCCTACCGTCTCACCCTCCGGTCTCACCCTACCGTCTAGCCCTACCATCTCACCTTACCGTCTCACCCACCCGTCTCACCCCACCGTCTCACCTTACCGTCTCACCCTACCGTCTCACCCTACCGTCTCATCCTACCGTCTAACCTTACCGTCTCACCTTACCGTCTCACCCTGCCGTCTTACCCTACCGTCTCACCCTACCGTTTCACCCTACCGTCTCGCCCTACCGTCTCACCCTACCGTCTCACCTTACCGTCTCACCCTACCGTCTCACCTGACCGTCTCTCCTTACCGTCTCGCCTTACCATCTCACCCTACCCTCTCACCCTACCGTCTCACCCTACCGTCTCACCTTACCGTCTCTCCTTACCGTCTCACCTTACCATCTCACCCTACCCTCTCGCCCTACCGTCTCACCCTGCCGTCTCACCCTACCGTCTCACCTTACTGTCTCACCTTACGGTCTCACCTTACCGTCTCTCCCTACCGTCTCACCCTACCGTCTCACTCTACCGTCTCGCCCTACCGTCTCACCCTACCGTCTCACCCTACCGTCTCACCTTGCGGTCTAACCTTACCGTCTCACTCTACCGTCTCGCCCTATTGTCTCACCTTACCGTCTCACCCTACCGTCTCACCATACCGTCTCACCCTACCGTCTCACCTTACTGTCTCGCCCTACCGTCTCACCTTATCGTATCACCTTACGGTCTAACCTTACCCTCTCACCTTACCGTCTCACCCTACCGTCTCACCTTACCGTCTCTCCTTACCGTCTCACCTTACCATCTCACCCTACCCTCTCACCCTACCGTCTCACCCTACCGTCTCACCTTACCGTCTCTCCTTACCGTCTCACCTTACCATCTCACCCTACCCTCTCGCCCTACCGTCTCACCCTGCCGCCTCACCCTACCGTCTCACCTTACTGTCTCACCTTACGGTCTCACCTTACCGTCTCACCCTACCCTCTCACCCTACCGTCTCACCTTACCGTCTCACCTTACCGTCTCACCCTGCCGTCTCACCCTCCGGTCTCACCCTACCGTCTCACCCCACCGTCTTACCCTACCGTCTCACCCTACCGTCTCACCCTACCGTCTCACCCTACCGTCTCACCCTACCGTCTCACCCTACCGTCTCACCACACCGTCTCACCCTACCGTCTCACCCTCCGGTCTCACCCTACCGTCTAGCCCTACCATCTCACCTTACCGTCTCACCCACCCGTCTCACCCCACCGTCTCACCTTACCGTCTCACCCTACCGTCTCACCCTACCGTCTCATCCTACCGTCTAACCTTACCGTCTCACCTTACCGTCTCACCCTGCCGTCTTACCCTACCGTCTCACCCTACCGTTTCACCCTACCGTCTCGCCCTACCGTCTCACCCTACCGTCTCACCTTACCGTCTCACCCTACCGTCTCACCTGACCGTCTCTCCTTACCGTCTCGCCTTACCATCTCACCCTACCCTCTCACCCTACCGTCTCACCCTACCGTCTCACCTTACCGTCTCTCCTTACCGTCTCACCTTACCATCTCACCCTACCCTCTCGCCCTACCGTCTCACCCTGCCGTCTCACCCTACCGTCTCACCTTACTGTCTCACCTTACGGTCTCACCTTACCGTCTCTCCCTACCGTCTCACCCTACCGTCTCACTCTACCGTCTCGCCCTACCGTCTCACCCTACCGTCTCACCCTACCGTCTCACCTTGCGGTCTAACCTTACCGTCTCACTCTACCGTCTCGCCCTATTGTCTCACCTTACCGTCTCACCCTACCGTCTCACCATACCGTCTCACCCTACCGTCTCACCTTACTGTCTCGCCCTACCGTCTCACCTTATCGTATCACCTTACGGTCTAACCTTACCCTCTCACCTTACCGTCTCACCCTACCGTCTCACCTTACCGTCTCTCCTTACCGTCTCACCTTACCATCTCACCCTACCCTCTCACCCTACCGTCTCACCCTACCGTCTCACCTTACCGTCTCTCCTTACCGTCTCACCTTACCATCTCACCCTACCCTCTCGCCCTACCGTCTCACCCTGCCGCCTCACCCTACCGTCTCACCTTACTGTCTCACCTTACGGTCTCACCTTACCGTCTCACCCTACCGTCTCGCCCTACCGTCTCACCCTACCGTCTCACCCTACCGTTTCACCTTACCGTCTCACCCTACCATCTCACCATACCGTCTCACCCAAGTGTCTGATCTTACGTCTCACCTTACCGTCTCACCTTACCGTCTCACATTACCGTCTCACCTTACCGTCTCACCCCACCGTGTCACCTTACCGTATCACCTTACCTACCGTCTCACCCCACGGTCTTACATTACTGTCTCCCCTTACCGTCTCACCCCACTGTCTCAACTTACCGCCTCACCCTACCGTCTCACCTTCCCATGTCTCTGGCTTTACCTCTATTGTGTCACGCGCTCGCCCCACCTTCCTGACGCTCTCCCCCCCCCCCACTCCCCTACCCCCTCCTCACCCCCCGCCATGCTGATGGTCACCCATCCATCACGGTTTTTCCCTCCCACCCCCTGACGCACTCGTCCATCTTGGCCAATTTTCCTGCCGATGAGCGGGAATCAGCGTCGTGTAAACGTTGAGCGACTGTTGATGTTAAACACGCTGTGGCAGATTTTGCGCGCTCCATCTTATAGTTGTCACCTACACGTGCTCATAGCGCTGTCATACACCCACCCCCTGGGTCGCCGTCCCCCCCTCCCTCCTCCTCTCCCCGGGCCCGTGGTCTAACCATCCGTCTCCTCATCCGAGGGCAGGGGGTGGGGGGCGTGCGGAGGGGTGGGGGGGGGGCTCTGAGGGGATCGATACCCATTGTGCCGATATGATGCGAGCAGTCGTCCTGTATACCGTCTCGTCCGCTTTGCATTCTGGGATATTTTGACCAGTCTCTGTAAGGCTGCTTCGTTCGCCAGGTGTCGCACCCTTACTCACAGCAGCGGCCCGGCGTCGTCCACATTGTGCGATGATTTTTATTATCCGCAAAAGTAATTACCTTCCACAAACACACATGAAATTCGACCGCTGATTTATATAGGAAATAATCAATTGTTTTACAAGTCTAAACAACGGTAGCTGACATGCAACAGTTAAGGTCGATTGCGCGGCAAACGTAACAGCGGTTATTTAAAATAAGAAAGCCCGCAAGGATTCATTTTCTTAAGTTCTGCTTCGTTATATTTGCGTTCATATGCACATATAGACATATACGAATTCATAATCGTGATATAATTATTCTTGAAGATTAACAATATCCACTCTGTGTATTATTTCAAGTCACTTGAAGTGACTATTAACAATGCCAAACAATGACACAGCTGACAATTTCCTTTTAGTTTACTTTTACACATCTCTTTGATTGATAAGCCTCAGATATGGGGAGAACCTTTTTTTTTGTTATCACGAGGAAAGTCGAAATGTGGCTTCCGTTATTAGATGGCTGAGCAACAATGTCGTGTGGATCTGCTGTTTGTGTTTTAGTGCCAGTCGGGGTCGTGTTTTGACGTGTGGTCGGCGGGGTGACGCCCCCTGGCGGGACGCCCGGGTCCCGGCCCTGGCTGAAGGTCTTACGCAGAGGTCACCAGATGTCACTACCGGCCGGGGAATGTTCCCGCCGCGCGTCTCAGGAGCAGACGACACCGGCGCAGCTGTAGCCATGACAACCATGGGGGACAGTAAATGAAATTAGGATGATCTATGACCTGTGAATGAAGAGAGTTTCGGTGAAAGGTGGCTCTTTTTTGTCCATTGTCTCTTCCGTAGAAATTCATACCCTTGTTTTGCGTGCGGCCACTTTTGATTAAACAGCTAATATTGGATTAGGGGCGTGATATTGAGGCAGTAAATTGTGGAAATCCTTTATGTCAGCGGTGTCCTGGCGGTGACAGAGGGGACCCCCGGACTGGGGTCGCGATAAAGAAAGAGTCTGCTTTATAAGGGGGCTCGGCACCGAGCCATCAGGGATGCTGACATTTCCCTCTGTCGTGACATTACGTAAAATGTCAGAACCGATGATAACGGTGTGGGTGGTGGGGTGGGGGGAGGGGTGGTGACTCTACCCCCCGTGACCCATCCTCCTCTAACCTCGCCCCACCCCCACCTCCACCTCTGGTTGCCTCTTCCCAGAACCTCTAGATTCTCCGCGACAGCCTGAGGGCAGCGTGGCACACCGGATGTGGGTTAGTTCGGCCCAGGGCCGCTGACGGCGCTGCGGCGGGGCGGCCTCGCGCGCCTCCTAGCGGAGGTAGTTAACAGGACGGACGCTTCCGACGAGAAGAACGAATGAGACCAGTCAACGCGGCAAAAAGTACGAAATGGGACAAAACTACGGGCAGGAGGGATGGACGGTTGAGGGCGGGGAAGGCCATGGCGGGGCGGGGCGGGGCGGGGCAGGGCGGGGTGGTGTAATATTCTGGCAGTGGCAGCCACTGGGGGGGGGGGGATGTGGGGGTGGGGCGGGGGGGTCACTCGGTATGACCGCTCGCCTCGCTCGCCCAGTCAACTCGTTAGTTCGCCGCGTTTTCTCGCCTGTTGCCGCCGCAGTAAGCCTGTTTTGGTCTTGCGCCCATCGGGGGACGCAGGGGGCGGGGTGTCAAATAAAGTTTACCCAATGTTCCCTTTCTTCGTTCCCGCACGGGGGTGGTGGAGGGGTGGGTGCGTGCAATGTTCCCTTCCCCCCCACGCCCCGGGGACAGGCGGGGGGTGGGGGGATGGTGAGTGGTGCCCGGCGCGTCTTATGGTGCTAATTCACCACTGCCATAAAGAAGTCTCGTTTGACGACAAGGAGTCCAGATAGGGTTGGGCAGATGACGTAGTACTTAACCTTCAGATGCTCACAATGTCGAGCGTTTTTTGGGTTCCATTGCTCGAGAAATTGCTTGTTCCGGGTTAGCCTTGCGATTGACTCCCAGGGAAAGTGGTGCTTGGTGACGTCATATTGCCGCCAGGGGTGGGGGGAAGGAGGGGGAGGGAGGAGAGGGGGGAGGGGGGTAACAATGTCATGAAGCGACCTCTCGCGAGAAATCACAAACTTTAGTGACGGCGTCTATCCTGCCTGAAAGCTGCCTAAAGTCTGATGCCCGCGCCGGCCACCAAGTGGCGACACTGAGCCAGCCCTCCTGACGACCTCCGAAGTGGCGGATGGTTAACTTCAGTTGTTACTTCGCTGAAGGCGTATGAAATGGTAAACATTAGGTGACACAGATAGACACCTGTCATTACATTATAATGCGTGTCTTTGTCATATTTGATGTTGTGGGGGGGGGGGCAGGGGGGGGGGGATCAAGGGGTATTTTCGTTCCTCGGGAATGGGGTTTTCATTTCATCGTGAACTGGGATTGAGGCAAATAATTCTTCGTGAACTGGGGATAGGGTATTAGCCGACCGCCGTGATCAAGGATTTTCATTAATTGTGAACTGGGAGTTTTCTATACTAATAAAATGAAGCTGTCTGTCCCACTATGCCGCTGCATGCAAGAGTACTTTGGCACCAGCAGCCGCCTTGAACGTATTTCCAACCGAACCACTGCATGATGCACTGAATGGTCCGCCTGGGATGTATCAACATTGCCGCTGTTGGATGTGTCAACGCTATCGCATGTGTCAACACTACCGCTGGGCGCTTATCACCTTATCCCACGCATAATATCGCTTTCGGGTGCTTATCCCGCATGGTGACCATGCCTGCGGCGGGCTACCTTGCCTGGTGCCAACAGTAATAATATTTCTCCCAACGCATTATCGCCCGAACCGTCATCAAAACAAACAAATCCCGTAATGCCTCGCGCCCACAACTTCCCATTAGTAGCAAGAGAACGAACTCTGCCCGGGGAACCTTGCCTATAATACGCTTCTCCTAACATCAGTCACAGCAGTACCTAATTTTACAGTATAGTTAAGCGGACTACACGTCAATTCTATAGATCCAACCAGGACGTCAGGCAGATTTTATCCACTGAAGTTAGTAGTACTACGTTAAATGACGAACAACGGACGAGAAACAGCCCCTTTTTTTAACTCAATCAACCGTTTTTTACTCAATCAATGTATGAGCTCAGTTGGGCCTTAGTTTCACTGGACTGATATTCGTTAATTAGCGTGCTTTAGCCGCAATTTGAGTATTCTGTACTGGATGCACAATAATTGCACAGAAAGTGTTTAAATATCCTTAACCATGATGTCCCGTTATTCCGTAGCCCCCGGTCTCAATTTATGTCAATATAATTATCGATATTATTTCTGCCCAATGTCTACCTTCTGCCTGCTACTATTTGACGATAAAACAAAATACTATCATACTGTTGTTTCTTTCGCTTATTACTACAAACGCTAGACGCGGGGCGGCTAGTAATACTAAATAACCGTGAATCGGGAAATCGCTCATTTATATCATGTATTCGCCCTTGCAATGTATACTGGGAGTTTTTAGTTCAGCGTGACCTGGGAATAAAAAAAAATATTCTTCGTGATCTGGGAACACGACACCTCCTTGCCGACCCCGCCCCCCCCCCCTCCCCCCACCACTGATGTTCAGCGTGGAGAGAGAAAGCGCGCTCCGGGCGCCCCTTAGTTGCGCGCTTCGCTGTGTCATCGTGCTCCGTTTCGCGTTTCGCTATCCGCGCCTTTCACATGATATAAGGTGTTATGAACGAAATTAAATGTTAAGTGGTGTTAGGGCCACCGTTTTGTGCACATGGTAGTAGATACCAGGGCGCGAACCCATGACCTGACCGGGAAGGCAATGACGTGAATATACATCCATCCATGGGGATACCACGTCCTCCTGTCTTCCTGCCTCACCGGGTGGGATGCTGGCAGGGGGCAGAAGGTTGGTTGGGGGGGGGGGACGAGGGGGTGGGTGCCAGTCGGTGGCCTTGAAGGCGGCAGGGGGCTGGCCCGGCGACCCACGCCCTGGCAGGCACTACGAGGGGAATCCTCCATCACGGGGCGTCGGAACGTCCGGCGGCGCCCCCCCCCCCTCCCCCCTCTCCATCCCCAACACCCAACGTTCGCCAGGGAAGGAAGACCCCCTCCGGTGCCCCCCCCCCCCTGGTAAAGGCAGCCCTCCCCCCCACACACACCGTGTCCACGTCCGCCAGTCAAGCCCCTCCAACGTCCCCTGTCCAGAGGCCCCCATCCGCCAGTCAAGCCCCACCAACGTCCTCCTGTCAAGAGGCCCCCATCCGCCAGTCAAGCCCCTCCAACGTCCCCCTGTCAAGGGACCCCCATCCGCCAGTGAAGCCCCTCCAACGTCCTCCTGTCAAGAGGCTCCCATCCGCCAGCCAAGCCCCTCCAACGTCCCCCTGTCAAGAGGCCCCCATCCGCCAGTCAAGCCCCTCCAACGTCCCCCTGTCAAGGGACCCCCATCCGCCAGTGAAGCCCCTCCAACGTCCCCCTGTCAAGAGGCCTCCATCCGCCAGCCAAGCCCCTCCAACGTCCCCCTGTCAAGAGGCCCCATCTCCCAGTCAAGCCCCTCCAACGTCCCCTGTCAAGAGGGCCCTCATCCGCCAGTCAAGCCCCACCAGCGTCCCCTGGTCAAGAGATCCTTATCCGCCAATCAAGCTCCTCCAACGTCCCCCTGTCAAGAGGCCCCCATCCGCCTTTGGTATCAGGGGCGGCCGGGGCAGCCTTGGTATCAGGGGCGGCCGGGGCAGCCTTGGTATCAGGGGCGGCCGGGGCAGTCTTGGTATCAGGGGCGGCCGGGGCAGTCTTGGTATCAGGGGCGGCCGGGGCAGCCTTGGTATCAGGGGCGGCCGGGGCAGCCTTGGTATCAGGGGCGGCCGGGGCAGCCTTGGTATTAGAGGCGGCCGGGGCAGTCTTGGTATCAGGGGCGGCCGGGGCAGCCTTGGTATCAGGGGCGGCCGGGGCAGCCTTGGTATCAGGGGCGGCCGGGGCAGTCTTGGTATCAGGGGCGGCCGGGGCAGTCTTGGTATCAGGGGCGGCCGGGGCAGTCTTGGTATCAGGGGCGGCCGGGACAGTCTTGGTATCAGGGGCGGCCGGGGCAGCCTTGGTATCAGGGGCGGCCGGGGCAGCCTTGGTATCAGGGGCGGCCGGGGCAGTCTTGGTATCAGGGGCGGCCGAGGCAGCCTTGGTATCAGGGGCGGCCGGGGCAGTCTTGGTATCAGGGGCGGCCGGGGCAGTCTTGGTATCAGGGGCGGCCGGGGCAGTCCTTGGTATCAGGGGCGGCCGGGGCAGCCTTGGTATCAGGGGCGGCCGGGGCAGCCTTGGTTTCAGGGGCGGCCGGGGCAGTCTTGGTATCAGGGGCGGCCGGGGCAGTCTTGGTATCAGGGGCGGCCGGGGCAGTCTTGGTATCAGGGGCGGCCCGGGGCAGCCTTGGTATCAGGGGCGGCCGGGGCAGTCTTGGTATCAGGGGCGGCCGGGGCAGTCTTGGTATCAGGGGCGGCCGGGGCAGTCTTGGTATCAGGGGCGGCCGGGGCAGTCTTGGTATCAGGGGCGGCCGGGGCAGTCTTGGTATCAGGGGCGGCCGGGGCAGCCTTGGTATCAGGGGCGGCCGGGCCGGCTTGGTATCAGGGGGCGGCCGGGGCAGTCTTAGTATCAGGGGCGGCCGGGGCAGTCTTGGTATCAGGGGCGGCCGGGGCAGCCGTGGTATCAGGGGCGGCCGGGGCAGCCTTGGTATCAGGGGCGGCCGGGGCAGCCTTGGTTTTAGGGGCGGCCGGGGCAGTCTTGGTATCAGGGGCGGCCGGGGCAGCCTTGGTATCAGGGGCGGCCGGGGCAGCCTTGGTATCAGGGGCGGCCGGGGCAGTCTTGGTATCAGGGGCGGCCGGGGCAGTCTTGGTATCAGGGGCGGCCGGGGCAGTCTTGGTATCAGGGGCGGCCGGGACAGTCTTGGTATCAGGGGCGGCCGGGGCAGTCTTGGTATCAGGGGCGGCCGGGGCAGCCTTGGTATTAGGGGCGGCCGGGGCAGCCTTGGTATTAGGGGCGGCCGGGGCAGCCTTGGTATCAGGGGCGGCCGGACAGTCTTGGTATCAGGGGCGGCCGGGGCAGCCTTGGTATTAGGGGCGGCCGGGGCAGCCTTGGTATCAGGGGCGGCCGGGGCAGCCTTGGTATTAGGGGCGGCCGGGGCAGTCTTGGTATTAGGGGCGGCCGGGGCAGTCTTGGTATCAGGGGCGGCCGGGGCAGTCTTGGTATCAGGGGCGGCCGGGGCAGTCTTGGTATCAGGGGCGGCCGGGGCAGCCTTGGTATCAGGGGCGGCCGGGGCAGCCTTGGTATCAGGGGCGGCCGGGGCAGCCTTGGTATTAGGGGCGGCCGGGGCAGTCTTGGTATTAGGGGCGGCCGGGGCAGTCTTGGTATCAGGGGCGGCCGGGGCCCCCGCCCCCGCCCCCGCCCCCGCCCCCGCCGCGGGGGTCCTTCTTCTTTGACTCCGAGACAATTCTCTGCGGCAAAAAAGTTCACTAGAAAAAGGAGTTGAAGCGCTTGAGGGGCGGGGGTGGCTGGTGGTTAGGGTAAGCAGCGTGGGGTGCCTGACGACCGTGTGACCTTGGTGCTGCTGAGTTGGGGTGCAGGACAGGGTGAGGTGGACGGCCACGGGGTGGAAGGCCCAGTGGCCAGACCCTCACTGATTGACATGCAATTTGTCGCCCGACCCTCTGCCGTACATAGTGGGAGTGAGCGGGTAGGGGGAGGGGGGAGGGGGGCGGACGGCGGGATGTGTAACTGCGAGTCCGCCAGGGGGGGCAGGTGATGGATAGCTGGGTCGTGTGGAAGTGGCGTGCCACCCTGGGCCTGCCCCGGGGGTCTGCCCGGGGCTACCCGGGGGCCATCCGGGGGTTGAAGACGGCAGAGACAGGTCACTGCGCACACCCTGCCTGCCCCCGTCCCTCCCGCCCCGGCCCCGTCCCGGCCCGGATAGATAGGGCTTATTTGGGGCGCCCTCTGGCGAGTGGCAGTGATGGATGCCGACCCGGCACCGCCCGTGTCGGACGTAGGCATCAATAGGGGGCGCCATCGGTCACCCTCACCCTGACCGCTCGCGACACCAATCACCCTCCGGCCGGGATACCCCTTGCGCTCTTAAACCCCTCCCCTGCTTTAACCTCTGCCCCCCCCCCCTCCCCGCCCCCCACCCCCACCCCTGTGTTGTTGACTAGGGGTTATTCAGGCTTTTAAGACACTCGTCCGATAATAGCCAGCGTGGTGACGTCACCGTTGCGTCATTCGTGATCGTGATGACGTCATCGTTACTTCATTCGGAAAAGTGACACTGTGATGTCATTTTCAGTGACGTCAGCATTATACTCATGTTTTGCTCGTGCTTCAGTTATTTGGAATTCTGCGTTCTTTTTTACTTTTTTACAATAAAGTGAGTAAGTAAATTGCGGGAGAATTTCACTTTCGCTTACCAGACAATACCTCCATCTCCATTTCCAAACTAGTGAAATCACATTGGTGTGGGCTTTTAACATTTAACCGAAAGTAATTTAATTAAATGTGATAGATATGTCCACATTGAGCTGCCAGTGTATCTTTCTGACGACAATGCCAGCAGTTGTTCCAGCTGGTTGACCATTTATACCCCAGTAAGAGTTTTCCGAAGATGGTCTCAATAAGGAAGTCACTGCAGAATGCCTAGACCTCAGTGCAACCAACATGTACAGAGCGGACAACGTGATGTAAACCTACATCTGTACAGAATGGAGTACATGATATAAACCAACATCTGTACAGAATGGAGTACATGATATAAACCAACATCTGTAAAGAACGGAGTACGTACAGAACGTACAGAATGGAGTACTTGATGTAAACATACATCTGTACAGAAAGGGATACATGATGTGAACGTACATCTGTGTATTTATTACCGCTTGAGATATGCACACCCTGGACATACCATTCCCTTTGGGAAGATTGCTAGATTACTATCATTATGTAACAATTGTAACGGACAATGTAACGGACGAAAGGCGATGCATGTACCAATTAGCAAGTTCGATATCATCAATACAAAGCTTGACCAGCTTGACCACATTGAAATGTCTGCCCTTTAGCAGTGCCATATCATTAGATACATAGCTTGAAATACCAAATAACTTTAATTGATCCTGCTTTAAACAATAAGCAATGATATGGCTGCTGTGAGGGCGTCCAGCAATCCTGTTGTTCCGGAGTCATTTTTTTTGTATTTCATGTGCAGCAGGTGCGTACACTTGCTCAAGTCCCTGGCTACGCCATTGATCGCCAACAATAAAACAGATTACATAGTAATCTTTGCGTTTAAAATAGAAGAAGAAGAAAAAGTGCATTGATGACGAGAAGGTTTGAGGCTTGCTCGAGCTGTGTACGGCTGTTCCATCAGCCTACCGCCCCGGACCTGCTGCCCCATCAGCCTACCGCCCCGGACCTGCTGCCCCATCAGCCTACCGCCCGGACCTGCTGCCCCATCAGCCTACCGCCCCGGACCTGCTGCCCCATCAGCCTACCGCCCCGGACCTGCTGCCCCATCAGCCTACCGCCCCGGACCTGCTGCCCCATCAGCCTACCGCCCCGGACCTGCTGCCCCATCAGCCTACCGCCCCGGACCTGCTGCCCCATCAGCCTACCGCCCCGGACCTGCTGCCCCATCAGCCTACCGCCCCGGACCTGCTGCCCCATCAGCCTACCGCCCCGGACCTGCTGCCCCATCAGCCTACCGCCCCGGACCTGCTGCCCCATCAGCCTACCGCCCCGGACCTGCTGCCCCATCAGCCTACCGCCCCGGACCTGCTGCCCATCAGCCTACCGCCCCGGACCTGCTGCCCCATCAGCCTACCGCCCCGGACCTGCTGCCCCATCAGCCTACCGCCCCGGACCTGCTGCCCTATCAGCCTACCGCCCCGGACCTGCTGCCCCATCAGCCTACCGCCCCGGACCTGCTGCCCCATCAGCCTACCGCCCCGGACCTGCTGCCCCATCAGCCTACCGCCCCGGACCTGCTGCCCCATCAGCCTACCGCCCCGGACCTAAGACCTGTGTACAAGTATCACTGTCACAGTGACTGACGGCTGCCTCCATGTCAGGGCCGAGTAGTAACCTACGTCAATATAGACACGTCAACAACCATCCAACAAGTCGCTCTGTAGTCCATCATACACAGCGGCCGGCACACACAATTCAATAATGTCACATCACTAACGAACAGCAAATATGTCGCTAGTTTCATGCTAAAGCGACGAGCAGGGCAATATGCTGCTTTGTGACGGCCCCACCAGGTGGCGCTGACTGGTGCTCCACCAGTCTCCACCGCAGCGTCTCTTTCGTAATGTACCCCTCTGGCGTCTCTCTCGTAATGTACCTCTCTGGCGTCTCTCTCGTAATGTACCCCTCTGGCGTCTCTCTCGTAATGTACCCCTCTGGCGTCTCTCTCGTAATGTACCTCTCTGGCGTCTCTCTCGTAATGTACCCCTCTGGCGTCTCTCTCGTAATGTACCTCTCTGGCGTCTCTCTCGTAATGTACCCCTCTGGCGTCTCTCTCGTAATGTACCCCTCTGGCGTCTCTCTCGTAATGTACCCCTCTGGCGTCTCTCTCGTAATGTACCCCTCTGGCGTCTCTCTCGTAATGTACCCCTCTGGCGTCTCTCTCGTAATGTACCCCTCTGGCGTCTCTCTCGTAATGTACCCCTCTGGCGTCTCTCTCGTAATGTACCTCTCTGGCGTCTCTCTCGTAATGTACCCCTCTGGCGTCTCTCTCGTAATGAACCTCTCTGGCGTCTCTCTCGTAATGTACCCCTCTGGCGTCTCTCTCGTAATGTACCCCTCTGGCGTCTCTCTCGTAATGTACCCCTCTGGCGTCTCTCTCGTAATGTACCCCTCTGGCGTCTCTCTCGTAATGTACCCCTCTGGCGTCTCTCTCGTAATGTACCCCTCTGGCGTCTCTCTCGTAATGTACCCCTCTGGCGTCTCTCTCGTAATGTACCTCTCTGGCGTCTCTCTCGTAATGTACCCCTCTGGCGTCTCTCTCGTAATGTACCCCTCTGGCGTCTCTCTCGTAATGTACCTCTCTGGCGTCTCTCTCGTAATGTACCCCTCTGGCGTCTCTCTCGTAATGTACCCCTCTAGCGTCTCTCTCGTAATGTACCCCTCTGGCGTCTCTCTCGTAATGTACCCCTCTGGCGTCTCTCTCGTAATGTACCCCTCTAGCGTCTCTCTCGTAATGTACCCCTCTGGCGTTTCTCTCGTAATGTACCCCTCTAGCGTCTCTCTCGTAATGTACCCCTCTGGCGTCTCTCTCGTAATGTACCCCTCTAGCGTCTCTCTCGTAATGTACCCCTCTGGCGTCTCTCTCGTAATGTACCCCTCTGGCGTCTCTCTCGTAATGTACCCCTCTAGCGTCTCTCTCGTAATGTACCCCTCTAGCGTCTCTCTCGTAATGTACCCCTCTGGCGTCTCTCTCGTAATGTACCCCTCTGGCGTCTCTCTCGTAATGTACCCCTCTGGCGTCTCTCTCGTAATGTACCCCTCTGGCGTCTCTCTCGTAATGTTCCCCTCTGGCGTCTCTCTCGTAATGTAATGTACCCCTTCTGGCGTCTCTTTCGTAATGTACCCCTCTGGCGTCTCTCGCGTAATGTACCCCTCTGGCGTCTCTCTCGTAATGTACCCCTCTGGCGTCTCTCTCGTAATGTACCCCTCTGGCGTCTCTCTCGTAATGTACCCCTCTGGCGTCTCTCTCGTAATGTACCCCTCTGGCGTCTGTCTCGTAATGTACCCCTCTGGCGTCTCTCTCGTAATGTACCCCTCTGGCGTCTCTCTCGTAATTTACCCCTCTGGCGTCTCTCTCGTAATGTACCCCTCTGGCGTCTCTCTCGTAATGTACCCCTCTGGCGTCTCTCTCGTAATGTGCCCCTCTGGCGTCTCTCTCATAATGTACCCCTCTGGCGTCTCTCTCGTAATGTACCCTCTAGTGTCTCTCTCGTAATGTACCCTCTACCGTCTCTCTCGTAATGTACCCCTCTGGCGTCTCTCTCGTAATGTACCCCTCTGGCGTCTCTCTCGTAATGTACCCCTCTGGCGTCTCTTTCGTAATGTACCCCTCTGGCTTCTCTCTCGTAATGTACCCCTATGGCGTCTCTTTCGTAATGTACCCCTCTGGCGTCTCTCTCGTAATGTACCTCTCTGGCGTCTCTTTCGTAATGTACCCCTCTGGCGTCTCTCTCGTAATGTACCCCTCTGGCGTCTCTCTCGTATCCCTTGACAACCATTACGACATTGGACTCGCACACTGTCTACCCCTTGACAACCATTACGACATTGGACTCGTACACTGTCTACCCCTTCACAACCATTACGACATTGGACTCGCACACTGTCTACCCCTTGACAACCATGACGACATTGGACTCGCACACTGTCTACCCCTTGACAACCATTACGACATTGGACTCGCACACTGTTTACCCCTTGTCAACCATTACGACATTGGACTCGCACACTGTCTACCCCTTGACAACCATTACGACATTGGACTCGTACACTGTCTACCCCTTGACAACCATTACGACATTGGACTCGCACACTGTCTACCCCTTGACAACCATTACGACATTGGACTCGCACACTGTCTACCTCTTGACAACCATTACTGCATTGGACTCGTTCACTGTCTACCCCTTGACAACCATTACGACATTGGACTCGTACACTGTCTACCCCTTGACAACCATTACGACATTGGACTCGCACACTGTCTACCCCTTGATAACCATTACGACATTGGACTCGCACACTGTCTACCCCTTGACAACCATTACTGCATTGGACTCGTTCACTGTCTACCCCTTGACAACCATTACGACATTGGACTCGTACACTGTCTACCCCTTGACAACCATTACGACATTGGACTAGCACACTGTCTACCCCTTGACAACCATTACGACATTGGACTCGCACACTGTCTACCCCTTGACAACTATTACGACATTGGACTCGTACACTGTCTACCCCTTGACAACCATTACTGCATTGGACTCGTTCACTGTCTACCCCTTGACAACCATTACTGCATTGGACTTAAGTGCATACTCTCTACTGTGAAGACCAAATTGGATTGATTCGCTGTCCTGAAAGCGTCACCCCTCTCCCCTCTCCCCTCTCCCCTCTCCCCTTCGCCCTTCGCCCTTCGCCCCTCGCCCCTCGCCCATGGCCCCATCCCATTCAATAAAGACTAGATGTGCTATTGTATGACGCATGCATCATGTTAAGCGTTCGTTCGATTAAAAATCAGTGTATTATAACGCGCAATCCACAACTCATACTATCAAATTACCATTGATTCTGTCATACCGTCAATTGCGAAAGAAGACTAATGTGGACAGTTTTCAATAATGGTCGTGGGTCCTCGCAGGCCGGCAGTCTGTCGGCCTGGTGTCAGTCCCGCCTCGTCCTCAATCTGGCCTCGTTCTCAGTTTGGCCTTTTGTACCGTGATTGATTTTAAAAACCAACCCTAACATATATGACGTTGAGTACGGGGATACATGTGACGAGAAGGCGCGGGAGGGCGGGAGGGTGGGAGGGCGGGGTGGGGGGGGGGGGGGGCAGGGGGTGGGGAGCGACGTGTTGAATGGGGAGCCGAGAGTCGGGTTGACAGGTAAATAACGATATACATATAAGGCAATGTTCAGTGTTAGTCCGAGCAACCAATATAGCGATTCCAGGTATTTGATCGGGAAATGTGTCTGTTCTGTTGTAATGGATGGGGGGGGGGGGGGGGGCAACAACTACCACTCCCTCCCAGTCATAGCGATCAATGTAATAAATTAATCGGCCGCTCTATGTGTGTCTATGGTGGCAAGTCGTGCGTGACGCGCCACCAACAAATCCATCACAGCTGGTCTCCCGGCCAGCCAGGGGGGTGGGGGGGGGAGTGGAGGTCGTCTGCCGGCCAGCCGTGAGTAGGGGGGGGGAGTGGAGGTCGTCTCCCGGCCAGCCAGGGGGGAGGAGTGGAGGTCGTATCCCGGATAGCCGGAGGTAGGGGGGGGGGTCAATCACTCGCACCCCACATCTGGTCTACGGCCAGATAGGGGTGAGGGGGGTCAATCACTATCACCCCACATCTGGTCTGTCGGTCAGCCACGGGGGGGAGGTCAATCACTATCACCCCACAACTGGTCTCCCGGCCACCCACGGGGAGGAGGTCAATCACTATCACCCCACAACTGGTCTCCCGGCCAGCCACGGGGGGGAGGTCAATCACTCGCCCCACATCTGGTCTCCCGGTCAGCCACGGGGGGGAGGTCAATCACTATCACCCCACAACTGGTCTCCCGGCCACCCACGGGGGGGAGGTCAATCACTCGCCCCACATCTGGTCTCCCGGCCAGCCACGGGGGGGAGGTCAATCACTATCACCCCACAACTGGTCTCCCGGCCAGCCACGGGGGGGAGGTCAATCACTCGCCCCACATCTGGTCTCCCGGTCAGCCACGGGGGGGAGGTCAATCACTATCACCCCACAACTGGTCTCCCGGCCACCCACGGGGGGGAGGTCAATCACTCGCCCCACATCTGGTCTCCCGGCCAGCCAGGGGGGGGAGGTCAATCACTATCACCCCACAACTGGTCTCCCGGCCACCCACGGGGGGGAGGTCAATCACTCGCCCCACATCTGGTCTCCCGGCCAGCCACGGGGGGGAGGTCAATCACTATCACCCCACAACTGGTCTCCCGGCCACCCACGGGGAGGAGGTCAATCACTATCACCCCACAACTGGTCTCCCGGCCAGCCACGGGGGGGAGGTCAATCACTCGCCCCACATCTGGTCTCCCGGTCAGCCAGGGGGGGGAGGTCAATCACTCGCCCCACATCTGGTCTCCCGGCCAGCCAGGGGGGGGAGGTCAATCACTATCACCCCACAACTGGTCTCCCGGCCAGCCACGGGGGGGAGGTCAATCACTCGCCCCACATCTGGTCTGTCGGTCAGCCAGGGGGGGGAGGTCAATCACTCGCCCCACATTTGGTCTGTCGGTCAGCCAGGGGGGGGAGGTCAATCACTCGCCCCACATCTGGTCTCCCGGCCAGCCAGGGGGGGGAGGTCAATCACTCGCCCCACATCTGGTCTCCCGGTCAGCCACGGGGGGGAGGTCAATCACTATCACCCCACAACTGGTCTCCCGGCCAGCCACGGGGGGGAGGTCAATCACTCGCCCCACATCTGGTCTCCCGGCCAGCCAGGGGGGGGAGGTCAATCACTCGCCCCACATTTGGTCTGTCGGTCAGCCAGGGGGGGGAGGTCAATCACTCGCCCCACATCTGGTCTCCCGGCCAGCCAGGGGGGGGAGGTCAATCACTCGCCCCACATTTGGTCTGTCGGTCAGCCAGGGGGTGGGGAATCATACCCGGAGTACGGGTGGGGAGGCTGGGTCGGGGAGTACGGGTGGGGAGGCTGGGTCGGGGAGTACGGGTGGGGGGGTTGCAGACGTTTAAGTAATAGTATTGATTACAATCGTGTTCGTGTGTTAACATCTCTGGAGATCACAATTTGCTGTCCAATTGCTGACATTAATACACTGGGCTGTTGGCGGGGGCGTTGTATTGTGGGGAACACAAATATAGCACATAGACACTTACAATGGCGTGAACTGTGTGGAATAATATCTTTTGATACGCATAATCATATCTATCGCTAATGTTTAAAACAACAAATGAACAAAAGACAAAGTTGCCTATAAAAGTACAAAAATATATAAAAGTGTAAATAATATAAGTACAGATGGTGGCGTACATGGGGTGGTGTACATGGGGTGGTGTACAGGGGGTGGTGTACATGGGGTGGTGTACAGGGGGTGGTGTACAGAGCGTGGTGTACAGAGGGTGGTGTACAGAGGGTGGTGTACAGAGGGTGGTGTACAGAGGGTGGTGTACAGAGTGTGGTGTACAGAATGTGGTGTACAGAGGGTGGTCTACAGAGGGTGGTCTACAGAGGGTGGTGTACAGAGGGTGGTGTACAGAGGGTGGTCTACAGAGGGTGGTGTACAGAGGGTGGTGTACAGAAGTGGTGTACAGAGGGTGGTGTACAGAGGGTGGTGTACAGAAGTGGTTTACCGTCGGTGGTGGGTAGAGGGAGGTGTGGCATTTCTTTTTAATTTAGTTATTCGGTTTTTATCAATTTACAGTAATTTCGACGAAATTATCCTTTTGATGGAACGAAATGTCACTTTTCATTCGTGTTAAAACTTTTCGATTACCGATTTGAGAGTAATGTCGAACTTGGCTTTATATTAACGTGAAACTGGAGATCGTTAAACAAATTATGTTTGCAATCGATACCATCTCACATTGCTAAGTGGACAATATATTTCACCCCTTCTGGCGGGCGTCACGTGGCTCACGACAATAAACCCCTCCACCTGACCTGTCGATACAATAGCATTAGACCTTCGTTAGCGCATCCATCAATATCATGGCGGACAGTGTGGTCTGTAATCACATCATGATGCAACAGATATCTATGCTATCGATGACTTTTCCCAACTTTTCCCAACTTTCACTTTTGTTAATTGGATCGGAAAGGAAATTGGGTTATATTTCGTTGTACCTTGTCCAAAACATATCGATTTATTTGTAATGAACGATTGATAACCCGTGACATTTCATTTTAAATTAGATCAAAGATTAAAATTCGACATAAGTATTTCCTTGTGTGATACAACACATGTTGCTCGACACAGACAGACTTAGTTTACATTCCCCCTGATGATAAAGCGGCGACGACTGCACCCACTAAAACAAATAAAACAGAATACAGGTCAATGTCCGGGTAAACGCTTGGTTCTCTCTCGTAATGTACCCTTCTAGCGTCTCTCTTGTAATGTACCCTCTAGCGTCTCTCTCGTAATGTACCCCTCTAGCGTCTCTCTCGTAATGTACCCTCTGGCGTCTCTCTCGTAATGTACCCCTCTGGCGTCTCTCTCGTAATGTACCCTTCTGGCGTCTCTCTCGTAATGTACCCCTCTGGCGTCTCTCTCGTAATGTACCCCTCTGGCGTCTCTCTCGTAATGTACCCCTCTAGCGTCTCTCTTGTAATGTACCCTCTGGCGTCTCTCTCGTATTGCACCCTCTAGCGTCTCTCTCGTAATGTACCCTCTAGCGTCTCTCTCGTAATGTACCCTTCTAGCGTCTCTCTTGTAATGTACCCGTCTAGCGTCTCTCTCGTAATGTACCCTCTAGCATCTCTCTCGTAATGTACCCTCTAGCGTCTCTCTCGTAGTGTAACCTCTGGCGTCTCTCTCGTAATGTACCCTCTAGCGTCTCTCTCGTAATGCATGCTCCAGCGTCTCTCTCGTAATGTACCCTTCTGGCGTCTCTCTCGTAATGTACCCCTCTGGCGTCTCTCTCGTAATGTACCCCTCTGGCGTCTCTCTCGTAATGTACCCCTCTAGCGTCTCTCTTGTAATGTACCCTCTGGCGTCTCTCTCGTATTGCACCCTCTAGCGTCTCTCTCGTAATGTACCCTCTAGCGTCTCTCTCGTAATGTACCCTTCTAGCGTCTCTCTTGTAATGTACCCGTCTAGCGTCTCTCTCGTAATGTACCCTCTAGCATCTCTCTCGTAATGTACCCTCTAGCGTCTCTATAGTAATGTACCCGTCTAGCGTCTCTCTCGTAATGTACCCTCTAGCGTCTCTCTCGTAATGCATGCTCCAGCGTCTCTCTCGTAATGTACCCATCTAGCGTCTCTCTCGTAATGTACCCATCTAGCGTCTCTCTCGTAATGTACCCTCTAGCGTCTCTTGTGTAATGTACCCCTCTGGCGTCTCTCTCGTAATGTACCCATCTAGCGTCTCTCTCGTAATGTACCCGTCTAGCGTCTCTCTCGTAATGTACTCCTCTGGCGTCTCTTGTGAAATGTACCCCTCTGGCGTCTCTCTCGTAATGTACCCTCTGGCGTCTCTCTCGTAATGTACCCGTCTAGCGTCTCTCTCGTAATGTACCCTCTAGCGTCTCTCTCGTAATGTACCCTGGAGCGTCTCTCTCGTAATGTACCCTCTAGCGTCTCTCTCGTAATGTACCCTCTAGCGTCTCTCTCGCAATGTACCCTCTAGCGTCTCTCTGGTAATGTACCCGTCTAGCGTCTCTCTCGTAATGTACTCCTCTGGCGTCTCTTGTGTAATGTACCCCTCTGGCGTCTCTCTCGTAATGTACCCTCTGGCGTCTCTCTCGTAATGTACCATCTAGCGTCTCTCGTAATGTACCCTCTAGCGGCTCTCTCGTAATGTACAATCTAGCGTCTCCCTCGTAATGTACCCCTCTAGCATCTCTCTCGTAATGTACCGTCTGGCGTCTCTCTCGCAATGTACCCTCTGGCGTCTCTCTCGGAATGTACCCCTCTAGCGTCTCTCTCGTAATGTACCCCTCTAGCGTCTCTCTCGTAATGTACCCTCTCGCGTCTCTCTCGTAATGTACCCCTCTAGCGTCTCTCTCGTAATGTACCCTCCAGGGTCTCTCTCGTAATGTACCCTCTAGCGTCTCTCTCGTAATGTACCCTCTAGCGTCTCCCTCGTAATGTACCATCTAGCGTCTCTCTCGTAATGTACCTTCTGGCGTCTCTCTCGTAATGTACCCGTCTACCGTCTCTCTCGTAATGTACCCCTCTGGCGTCTCTCTCGTAATGTACCCTCTGGCGTCTCTCTCGTAATGTACCCCTCTGGCGTCTCTCTCGTAATGTACCCTCTGGCGTCTCGCTCGTAATGTACCCTCTAGCGTCTCTCTCGTAATGTACCCGTCTAGCGTCTCTCTCGTAATGTACCCCTCTAGCGTCTCTCTCGTAATGTACCCTCTAGCGTCTCTCTCGTAATGTACCCTCCAGCGTCTCTCTCGTAATGTACCCTCCAGCGTCTCTCTCGTAATGTACGCTATAGTGTCTCTCTCGTAATGTACCCATCTAGCGTCTCTCTCAAAATGTACCCTCTAGCTTCACTCTCGTAATGTACCCTCTAGCGTCTCTCTCGTAATGTACCATCTAGCATCTCTCTCGTAATGTACCCTCTAGCGTCTCTCTCGTAAAGTACCCTCTAGCGTCTCTCTCGTAATGTACCCTCTAGCGTCTCTCTCGTAATGTACCCTCTAGCGTCTCTCTCGTAATGTACCCCTCTGGCGTTTCTCTCGTAATGTACCTTCTAGCGTCTCTCTCGTAATGTACCCCTCTAGCGTCTCTCTCGTAATGTACCCTCTGGCGCCTCTCTCGTAATGTACCCCTCTAGCGTCTCTCTCGTAATGTACCCTTCTGGCGTCTCTCTCGTAATGTACCCCTCTAGCGTCTCTCTCGTAATGTACCATCTAGCGTCTCTCTCGTAATGTACCCTCCAGCGTCTCTCTCGTAATGTACCCTCTAGCGTCTCCCTCGTAATGTACCATCTAGCGTCTCTCTCGTAATGTACCCTCTAGCGTCTCCCTCGTAATGTACCATCTAGCGTCTCTCTCGTAATGTACTCTCTAGCGTCTCGCTCGTAATGTACCCTCCAGCGTCTCTCTCGTAATGTACCCCTCTAGCGTCTCTCTCGTAATGTACCATCTAGCGTGTCTCTCGTAATGTACCCTCCAGCGTCTCTCTCGTAATGTACCGTCCAGCGTCTCTCTCGTAATTTACCCTCTAGCGTCTCTCTCGTAATGTACAACCTAGCGTCTCTCTCGTAATGTACCCCTCTAGCGTCTCTCTCGTAATGTACCATCTAGCGTCTCTCTCGTAATGTACCCTCTAGCGTCTCTCTCGTAATGTATCCTCTAGCGTCTCTCTCGTAATGTACCCTCTAGCGTCTCTCTCGCAATGTACCCTCCAGCGTCTCTCTCGTAATGTACCCTCCAGCGTCTCTCTCGTAATGTACCCTCTAGCGTCTCTCTCGTAATGTACCCCTTTGGCGTCTCTTTTGTAATGTACCCCTCTAGCGTCTCTCTCGTAATGTACCCTCTAGCGTCTCTCTCGTAATGTACCCTCTGGCGTCTCTCTCGTAATGTACCCTCTGGCGTCTCTCTCGTAATGTACCCTCTAGCGTCTCTCTCGTAATGTACCCCTCTAGCGTCTCTCTCGTAATGTACCCTCTAGCGTCTCTCTCGTAATGTACCCTCTAGCGTCTCTCTCGTAATGTACCCTCTACCGTCTCTCTCGTAATGTACCTCTCTGGCGTCTCTCTCGTAATGTACCCTCTGGCGTCTCTCTCGTAATGTACCCCTCTGGCGTCTCTCTCGTAATGTACTCTCTGGCGTCTCTCTCGTAATGTACCCTCTAGCGTCTCTCTCGTAATGTACCCTCTGGCGCCTCTCTCGTAATGTACCCCTATAGCGTCTCTCTCGTAATGTACCCATCTAGCGTCTCTCTCGCAATGTACCCTCCAGCTTATCTCTCGTAATGTACCCTCTAGCGTCTCTCTCGTAATGTACCCTCTAGCGTCTCTCTCGTAATGTACCCTCTAGCGTCTCTCTCGTAATGTACCCTCTACCGTCTCTCTCGTAATGTACCATCTAGCGTCTCTCTCGTAATGTACCCTCTAGCGTCTCTCTCGTAATGTACCCTCTAGCGTCTCTCTCGTAATGTACCCTCTACCGTCTCTCTCGTAATGTACCCTCTAGCGTCTCTCTCGCAATGTACCCCCTTTTCTAAGGTACTAGAGAAAGTTATCGCCGACCAGCTTTATGATTATTTCGTACTAAGCAAATTATTAAATAACAGTCAATATGGGTTTCGCCAACACCATTCGACAGATCTAACTGTGATGGAACACGTGGACCGAATATTACAATTAATGGATAAGGAACATATTCCTGTTAGTATATTTTTAGATCTGTCCAAGGCGTTTGACACCATAAATCACAATGTCCTTTTATCTAAATTATCTCATTATGGGGTAAATTCTCTTGAATTACTAAAAAATTACATGACGAATCGTAAGCAATAAGTTCAAATCGAAAATGCTCAATCTGATATGTCTGATATAGCAACAGGGATTCCCCAAGGGTTTATTCTTGGTCCCCTACTTTTTATTATCTATATAAATGATATATCCTCAGCTGGCGAAATTTTCAAATTTATTATATATGCCGATGATACCACGCTGTTAACTACTCTGACTCCTGTCCCTAATGAGTCCAGCCTTGTGATAAATTGTGAATTGGTTAAAATTAGTGAGTGGCTTTATGCAAACAAACTTGTCCTGAACGCGGCAGAATCCAAGTTTACGATCTTTCATACACAACAAAAATCTGTTAATGTTCCCCCTTTGTTTATAAACAATACGCAAATAGAGTGCGTTGACAGTTTTGACATGCTTGGTATCGTCCTTGACAAACATATGAAATGGAATAAACATGTTGATAAGATCGCGAATAAAATCTCTAAAGTGGCTGGGATTCTAAATAAATTGAAATGGACCCTTCCTCGGCATATTTTACGCACAATTTATAACACCCTAATATCACCCCATCTAAATTATTGCATCCTTATATGGGGGTATAAGGCTGAACGTATCTCCAGACTGCAGAAAAGGGCTGTCAGAAATATTAATTTAAGCGGATTTAACGCCCACACAGAGCCGATATTTAAAGAACTGAAATTGTTAAAATTGGATGATATGCGCATATTGCAAACCCTAAAGTTTTATTACAAGCTCAAGCATGATACATTACCATTTTACTTCTCACAGTTACCGATTGTTCATATCCATCAAATTCATCACCACAATACGAGATTCAATTCCCGATTGTCTACCACTATGGTATTTCACGACTTTGCAACTAACTGTATTCGACATAGCCTCGTTAAAGTTGTAAATGAAACACCAACACTTATTCTAAACAAAATATATACTCATAGCTTACCTGCATTTGCAAGATATATTAAGGATAATTTAATAATTAACTATGACTTCGAGTGTCACATCGAACATTGTTATATTTGCCGTCAGTTAATTGTCTGAATAACTTAAGAACATATATTGAAGCTGTTCATGTGAGGTGTGTTTTGATTTGAATTGAATACCTAAAATATTAGTGTATATATATTACTGTTATTTTTTGGTTGTTTATGTGTAACTGTATAACTTTAAAAATCACAATGTTGGGTGGCTCTAGCGCCAGCGACCTTTAAGGTCTTAGTTGGAGTCTCCCGGCCAAGTCGACACTATTTGTCTCACTTCTCGTTTGTATTTCGTCATACTTGGTCAAATAAACGAATCTTGAATCTTGAATCGTAATGTACCCTATAGCGTCTCTCTCGTAATGTACGCTATAGCGTCTCTCTCGTAATGTACCCATCTAGCGTCTCTCTCGCAATGTACCCTCTAGCGTCTCTCTCGTAATGTACCCATCTAGCGTCTCTCTCGCAATGTACCCTCTAGCGTCTCTCTCGTAATGTACGCTATAGCGTCTCTCTCGTAATGTACCCATCTAGCGTCTCTCTCGCAATGTACCCTCTAGCTTATCTCTCGTAATGTACCCTCTAGCGTCTCTCTCGTAATGTACCATCTAGCGTCTCTCTCGTAATGTACCCTCTAGCGTCTCTCTCGTAATGTACCTTCTAGCGTCTCTCTCGTAATGTACGCTATAGCGTCTCTCTCGTAATGTACCCTCTAGCGTCTCTCTCGTAATGTACCCTCTAGCGTTTCTCTCGTAATGTACCCTCTAGCGTCTCTCTCGTAATGTACCCTCTAGCGTCTCTCTCGTAATGTACCCCTCTAGCGTTTCTCTCGTAATGTACCCTCTAGCGTCTCTCTCGTAATGTATCCTCTAGCGTCTCTCTCGTAATGTACCCCTCTAGCGTCTCTCTCGTAGTGTACCCTCTAGCGTCTCTCTCGTAATGTACCCTTTTTTCTAAGGTACTAAAGAAAGTTATCGCCGACCAGCTTTATGATTATTTCGTACGAAGCAAATTATTAAATAACAGTCAATATGGGTTTCGCCAACACCATTCAACAGATCTAGCTGTGATGGAACTCGTGGACCGAATATTACAATTAATGGATAAGGGACATATTCCTGTTAGTATATTTTTAGATCTGTCCAAGGCGTTTGACACCATAAATCACAATGTCCTTATATCTAAATTATCTCATTATGGGGTAAATTCTCTTGAATTACTAAAAAATTACATGACGAATCGTAAGCAATATGTTCAAATCGAAAATGCTCAATCTGATATGTCTGATATAGCAACAGGGATTCCCCAAGGGTTTATTCTTGGTCCCCTACTTTTTATTATCTATATAAATGATATATCCTCAGCTAGCGAAATTTTTTAAATTTATTATATATGCCGATGATACCACGCTGTTAACTACTCTGACTCCTGTCACTAATGAGTCCAGCCTTGTAATAAATTGTGAATTGGTTAAAATTAGTGAGTGGCTTTATGCAAACAAACTTGTCCTGAACGCGGCAGAATCCAAGTTCACGATCTTTCATACACAACAAAAATCTGTTAATGTTCCCTCTTTGTTTATAAACAATACGCAAATAGAGTGCGTTGACAGGTTTGACATGCTTGGTATCGTCCTTGACAAACATATGAAATGGAATAAACATGTTGATAAGATCGCGAATAAAATCTCTAAAGTTGCTGGGATTCTAAATAAATTGAAATGGACCCTTCCTCGGCATATTTTACGCACAATTTATAACACCCTTATATCACCCCATCTAACTTATTGCATCCTTATATGGGGGTATAAGGCTGAACGTATCTCCAGACTGCAGAAAAGGGCTGTCAGAAATAGTAATTTAAGTCAATTTAACGCCCACACAGAACCGATATTTAAAGAACTGAAATTGTTAAAATTGGATGATATGCGCATATTGCAAACCCTAAAGTTGTATTACAAGCTCAGCCATGATACATTACCATTTTACTTCTCACATTTACCGATTGTTCATAGCCATCAAATTCATCACCACAATACGAGATTCAATTCCCGATTGTCTACCACTATGGTATTTCACGACTTTGCAACTAACTGTATTCGACATAGCCTCGTTAAAGTTGTAAATGAAACTCCAACACTTATTCTAAACAAAATATATACTCATAGCTTACCTGCATTTGCAAGATATATTAGGGATAATTTAATAATTAACTATGACTTCGAGTGTCACATCGAACATTGTTATATTTGCCGTCAGTTAATTGTCTGAATAACTTAAGTACATATATTGAAACTGTTCATGTGAGGTGTGTTTTGATTTGAATTGAATACCTAAAATATTAGTGTATATATATTACTGTTATTTTTTGGTTGTTTATGTGTAACTGTATAACTTTAAAAATCACAATGTTGGGTGGCTCTAGCGCCAGCGACCTTTAAGGTCTTAGTTGGAGTCTCCAGGCCAAGTCGACACTATTTGTCTCACTTCTCGTTTGTATTTGCGTCATACTTGGTCAAATAAACGAATCTTGAATCTTGAATCGTAATGTAGCCTCTAGCGTCTCTCTCGTAATGTACGCTATAGCGTCTCTCTCGTAATGTACCCTCTAGCGTCTCTCTCGTATTGTACCCATCTAGCGTCTCTCGCGCAATGTGCCCTCTAGCTTATCTCTCGTAATGTACCCTCTACCGTCTCTCTCGTAATGTACCCTCTACCGTCTCTCTCGTAATGTACCCTCTAGCGTCTCTCTCGTAATGTACCCTCTAGCGTCTCTCTCGTAATGTACCTCTAGCGTCTCTCTCGTAATGTACCCTCTAGCGTCTCTCTCGTAATGTACCCTCTAGCGTCTCTCTCGTAATGTACCCTCTAGCGTCTCTCTCGTAATGTACCCTCTAGCGTCTCTCTCGTAATGTACCCTCTAGCGTCTCTCTTGCAATCTACCCCTCTAGCGTCTCTCTCGTAAGGTACCCATCTAGCGTCTCTCTCGTAATGTACCCTCCAGCGTCTCTCTCGTAATGTACCCTCTAGCATCTCTCTCGTAATGTACCCCTCTCGCGTCTCCCTCGTAATGTACCCTCTAGCGTCTCTCTCGTAATGTACCCTCTGGCGTCTCTCTCGTAATGTACCCTCCAGCGTCTCTCTCGTAATGTACCTCTCTCGCGTCTCCCTCGTAATGTACCCTCTAGCGTCTCTCTCGTAATGTACCCTCTACCGTCTCTCTCGCAATGTACCCCTCTAGCGTCTCTCTCGTAATGAACCCCTCTAGCGTCTTTCTCGTAATGTACCCCTTCTGGCGTCCCTCTCGTAATGTACCCTCTAGCGTCTCTCGTAATGTACCCCTCTGGCGTCTCTCTCGTAATGTACCCTCTAGCGTCTCTCGTAATGTACCCCTCTGGCGTCTCTCTCGTAATGTACCCCTCTAGCGTTTCTCTCGTAATGTACCCTCTAGCGTCTCTCGTAATGTACCCCTCTGGCGTCTCTCTCGTAATGTACCCTCTGGCGTCTCTCTCGTAATGTACCCCTCTAGCGTCTCTCTCCTAATGTACCCTCTGGCGTCTCTCTCGTAATGTACCATCTAGCGTCTCTCTCGTAATGTACCCCTCTGGCGTCTCTCTCGTAATGTACCCTATAGCGTCTCTCTCGTAATGTACCCCTCTGGCGTCTCTCTCGTAATGTACCCCTCTAGCGTCTCTCTCGTAATGTACCCTCTAGCGTCTCCCTCGTAATGTACCCCTCTAGCGTCTCTCTCGTAATGTTCCCTCTAGCGTCTCCCTCGTAATGTACCCTCTAGCGTCTCTCTCGTAAAACACACAAGCTGATTCGATATTTAATATAATTTATCTAGATAACGATTGACACATTTTCTAAATGACATTGTACACATTTGGCCGGACCTGCAAATTGCATTGTTCAGTAACTGTGGCATACATCTATAACATACATGACGCCACCCGGCTCTTTGCAGTGACAACCCTATACCTCGCCGGGAGACCCCCAACGTGCATCATTAGTCCAACTCTACCTGCCAGTAAATCTGTCTCGTGTGCCGCGTGGCGCCGTGAACCACGTTTATGACTTCCTCTCCCGCTCGCGGCAAGGCGCCGAGCGCTGTCCAGAACCCCGCCTTCCCTGCGCCGTCTGTCCGCAGCGCCATCTGGAGTTTCGCGCCAAAGAAATGCGTGGCAGACGACATTGTTTTGGCGCCCGTAAAAAGCGGCAGATCTATGACCGAAGCTACGAGGGGAACAAGCGCTGGCTGCAGACAGGTCGGCCCGCTTCGACCCTCGCAAATCAAGACAGGTATGGATTTTGTTTGTCGCTTTAAACCTAAAAGTCGGTGCGAGTTATAGGCATAATGGATGGTTTCTGAGCGGCTTGAAAGGTGGGCTATGGGTAGTTGTCCCGACTGGTTGGGGCGAACTTAAAAGCGTGAATGTGTTGAAGTGAGGGAAGGTGGTGGGGGGGGGGGGGTGGTGGCAGTTAAAGATGAGGGGTGTGTGGTTGGAGGGGGGAGGGGGGGGGGGCAGACTCGTGGATGAAGTGGACTGGCGCCCTGATCTGCCGCATGTGATGTGCGGTTGTGCCGCCGGCGGGCAGCACCGCTGACATAGCGAGGGTCACCGATCAGTCTTCGCTGGGTTACGAGATGTCGACAGAAGATCTCACCACCGAAACAGTTGAACCCCCTCATTCTCATACGCCCACCCCCATTTCCTTCGCCTCCACCCCCCACTTCCCCTGCCCTAATACGTCACAAACACGTGCCCTCGCGACCGGCAGACACCCCGATATATCCTACCCCCACCCCAACACTAGACACCCGCTTCCCCCCTCCAACCACTCCCCCCCCCTTCCCCCAAACCCGCCGGCCCCACCATCTCTGGCGTTCCCTGTGATAAGTGTTGATTATTGTTTTCCACAATCAATACACGGCCCAAGATTTATCGTCCCATTATCTGCCAATGATCCACATTCAAAGGTAGCCGTGGTGTTCACTTGGCTCCTGTAACGCTCCCTCCATTCCTCCAGCCGCACTCACCCCACACTCTCGCTGCCAGCCCCTAGCCCCCCCTGGCGGTAGGCGGAGGAAACGATCACTAGGTGCAGGGTGATTTGTGTCTTTCGGGACCTTCTTTCTTGCGGTGATTTCATCTCCAGTAGTGTGGTAACGTAATGGCCGCACAGGCAACGTATGCTATATTATGACCTGTTCCAGGCTTTCTGCCAGATCACTATTGTCCCCATGTTACTAGCGCATTAACCTAAAGCAGAGTGGGCAGTGTTCTGTAAATAGAGCATCTGGTACAAAATATCTCCGAACCTTTACTCCATGGCAAAAGTGACCTTCACTCCATGGCAAAGTGACCTTCACTCTATGGTAAAGTGACTTTCAGTCTATGGTAAAGTGATCTTCATTCTATGGCAAAGTGATCTTCACTCTATTGTAAAGTGACTTTTACTCCATAGCAAAAGTGACCTTCACTCCATGGCAAAGTGACCTTCACTCCATGGCAAAGTGACATTCACTCCATGGCAAAGTGACCTTCACTCCATGACAAAAGTGACCTTCACTCTGTAGTAAAGTGACTTTTACTCCAGGCAAAAGTGACCTTCACTCCATGGCAAAGTGTTCTCCACTCTATGGCAAAAAGACCTTCACTCCATGGCAAAAGTGACCTTCACTCCATGGCAAAGTGACCTTCACTCTATGGCAAAGTGGCCTTCACTCCATGGCAAAGTGACCTTCACTCCATGACAGTGACCTTCACTTTGTGGTAAAGTAACCTTCACTTAATGGCAAAAGTGACCTTCATTCCATGGCAAAGTGATCTTCACTGTATGGCAAAGTGGCCTTCACTCTATGGTAAAGTGACCTTCACTCTATGGCAAAGTGACCTTCACTGTATGGCAAAGTGACCTTCATTCTATGTCAACGTGCTCTCTACTCTATGGCAAAGTGAACTTCACTCTATAGCAAAGTGACCTTCACTCTATGGCAAAGTGACCTTCACTCTATGACAAAGTGACATTCACTCTATGGCAGAGTGCCCTCCACTCTATGGCAAAGTGACCTTCACTCTATGGCAAAGTGACTTTCACGCTATGGCAGAGTGACCTTCACTCTATGGTAAAGTGCCCTTTACTCTATGGCAAAGTGCCCTTTACTCTATGGCAAAGTGCCCTCCAGTCTATGGCAAAGTGACCTTCACTCTATGGTAAAGTGACCTTCACTCTATGGCAAAGTGACCTTTACTGTATGGCAAAGTGACCTTCACTCTATGTCAAAGTGCCCTCTACTCTATGGCAAAGTGAACTTCACTCTATAGCAAAGTGACCTTCACTCTATGGCAAAGTGTCCTTTATTCTATGGCAAAGTGACCTTCACTCTATGACAAAGTGACATTCACTCTATGGCAGAGTGCCCTCCACTCTATGGCAAAGTGACCTTCACTTTGTAGTAAAGTAACCTTCACTTAATTGCAAAATTGACCTTCATTCCATGGCGAAGTGACCTTCACTCTATGGCAAAGTGACTTTCACGCTATGGCAGAGTGACCTTCACTCTATGGTAAAGTGCCCTTTACTCTATGGCAAAGTGACCTTTACTATATGGCAAAGTGACCTTCACTCTATAGCAAAGTGACATTCACTCTATGGCAAAGTGACCTTCACTCTGTGGCCAAATGGCCTTCACTCCATGGCACAGTGAACTTCACTCTATGGCAAAGTGACTTTCACTCTATGGTACAGTGGCCTTTACTCTATGGTAAAGTGACCTTCGCTCTATGGCAAAATGACCTTCACTCCATGGCAATGTGACCTTCACTATATGGCAAAGTGACCTTCACTCTATGGCAAAGTGACCTTCACTATGGCAAAGTGACCCTCACTCCATGGCAAAGTGATCTGCACTCTATGGGAAAGTGACTTGCAATCTATGGCAAAGTGCCCTTCACTCTATTGCAAAGTGACTTTCAATCTATGGCAAAGTGCCCTTCACTTTATCGTAAAGTGACATTCTCTTCATGGCAAAACAGTGCAGTGACCCTGCAAGTCGAGGTATTATCACGTTTGGTGCCAGCTACAGTATGATACGCATCAGTGAGTTGGTCTCGCACCAGGTTGCTTGCAAAGCCCTAAAATGCTGCATTTACAAAAGACATGTTCAGTTATCGTTTGTACTGTTATGACGTCATCCTATTGTCTGAGCTGTACATTAATTTTCTAGAATGTACTGTTTTGGCGAGCTGATAAATTGTTAGCAAACGAGAGCAAACTATGTTCCAGTTGAACAATCATATTTCTATAATACGAAATCGAAAATCGCAGCCAGTGCCAGTTATGAGCAATAACTGAGACAAGTCACAAAAACAGATACACAAGCGTAGATCACAAAATCCAATTTTAGAAACTGAAATTGAGATCATATGTAATTTTTATGCAAAATACATAGCGATGTTTCCTTATATCCTTCAGTAATCTTGTGATCCACTGGAAATCATTTTCCTCTCGTGAACCCCACAAAACCCATTTTGCAAAGCGTATCCTATCCATCAACAGCGCACTTAACGTGTTCCTTGTAGCAAACACCATCGCAACATCGCTGCATATCATATCCTTTTAGTATCCAATAATTTGCACGATTGCATCATATTCCACCTTTGAATGACAATGCTCGTCTGTATAATGACACATGATCCTTGTGAAGTAGCATACGCGCCATGATTCGAAACAAGACTTCATTCTTGCAATGTGAAGATGGACTAAACTGACTTGTGGCTGCAGGGTCCGACGTTCTTCCATGACAGGGCGACCCACTGTTTCCGCTTAGCTCTAAGATGGAACATGGACGGGCTGCAGACAGCTATTGTATTGCTTACGGAAGCGATAGATGCAATATATACATCTTATAATGACTCATCTTCCCGCTATGGGGAACAGGTGAGGCTCACCGCATTTAAGCCAGAGAATGCCCGTGTAACAGTTCCTTCTTGAATGTACTAAATGGGCATTCTCCTTAACATAATAATCATTTTATTGTCACGAAAGCAAAACACAATTTCCATTCATTAACTTCATTTTGAAGACTTCTGACGACAAGAGCGAATGCAAAGGCTTATTCGCTAGATTTAGATAAGCTAACGAAGAAACCCGAAAAAAAAGTTCTATAAAGCATAGCCGTATCGGAGACATTGAAGGTTACACCACGTCTATCACAGCCAGCCATAGTAAAGGATAACACATCTAAAGGCAACAGTCAATTCATCGGAAAATACGTTTAATTCTTTCTTGAACATGTATGCACAAAAGTTATATAAGTGGGGTTTAAAAACATGTGATTTATGTTGTTTCTGTCAAGAAGAAGTCGATACCATCATGCCATGCGCGAACGCATAGCAAAATTGTATGAAGTAAACCGGTAAAACCGGGGAATTTGCCGCTTCCGCCTTGTAGCGCCATCTGTTGACATATTTGCCGCTTGTCACTTCGAATGGCTGCGCGCATGTTGCAAATGAAATGCGGAATATCGCCAGTATTGTGGACATCAGCAGTTCTTTAAAGAAACAAACTATACGTAAATAGATAGTTTAAGGTATGTAGAATTCAAATATAATAAGGACTGGACGTGGTATTCACCCACAAAGTGATTTAGGCAGATTAAAGTGGAACGGTTTCAAATCGCTGAGGATTTGCAGGCTGCACTTCAGGACCCTGGCCGAGCGGTAGCGAGGCCTGGGTTCTTCAGGGCTAGGCGATTTTGAGCAAGCCTCGGTAAACATCGGCAAGCATCGGCGGGCTGTAGCCCTGAGATTTTACGCAGTCTTAATGGATAAAGCACGAATAAAACACAGCAAAAAAAGTGGTGACATCTATACTAATAAAATGAAGCTGTCTTTCCCACTATGCCGCGGCATTCAAGAGCGCATTGGCCACAGCAGCCTCCTTGAACGTATATCCAACCGAACCACTGCATGATGCACTGCTTGGTCCATCTTGGATGTATCAACTCGCTCTTACATGTCAACGCTATCGCACGTGTCAACACTACCGCTGGGTGCTTATCACCTTATCCCGCGCATGATATCGCTTTCGGGTGATTATCCCGCATGGTGACCATGTCTGCGGCGGGCTACTTGGCTTGGTGCCAACAGTAATAATATTTCTCCCAACGCCTTATCGCCCGAACCGTAATCAAAACAAACAAATCCCGTACTGTCTCGCGCCCACAACTTCCCATCAGTAGCAAGAGAACGAACTCTGCCCGGGGAACCTTGCCAATTTGAATTGATTTGATCTTTTTGATCTTTGATCCAATTTTACAGTATAGTTAAGCGGTCTACACATCAATTTTATAGATCCAACCAGGACGTCAGGCAGATTTTATCCACTGAAGGTAGTAGTACTACGTTAAATGACGAACAACGGACGGGAGACAACCCCTTTTTAAACTCAATCAACCCTTTTTTTTTACTCAATCAATGCATGAGCTTGGGCCTTAGTTTTACTGGACTGATTATGACGTAAAATCTTCGATTTTACGGCATCTATCACTTCGTTCGTTTGTCTGTCTGTGTGTGTGTGTGTGTGTGTGTGTGTGTGTGTGCGCGCGCTCTGTAGGTCGTAAAACGCAACATTTTGTTCTGTAACTTTACCCATCGATAGGTATTCGACATATCTTGGTCAAGTTCGTTAGCGGGGTATGTACGTCAAAGGTCAAGGTCACGGGAATTTTTTGTTTGTTCCTTAACCATTGGTAGATAGGACCAAAAATCGGGAAAGTCGCTATAACGTTCACAGTTTTCATTTAATGACGCTGTACATTATGTCACGTATTGAGCCTGTAGGTAACTTGTATAACGTCTTTGAATTTTGCAAATCGCCTAATTAGTTTGTCTGCAAAAAATTGCTAAACTTTAACATAAGACCATACGAGAGCTATTAACTATTAAGAACAGATGGCCGACCTTAATGATGTGTGGCCGGGGAGTCGTAACTTGGCTTATCAAGATGTCAACACCGCACTCCTTGCTAATCTCATTATAACAACATTACAGCCAAGCTCGTCAATGTCGCGAGCTGTGACAGCGACGGCGGTGCCAGTGCAGACCTACTGTTGTGGGGGGGGGGGCGGATGGGGGTGGGGAGGGTCCAGGCTGGGGTGGTGGGATGATTGAGTTGTTTGCTATGAAACTAATGTGAATGGTAGGGATGTAGAAACTAGAAATGTAGACAGAAACTGAATAAACGGGCAGTTTGGTTATGGTCAGTTATGGAGCTGCCGGATCTGAGGGGTCAATATCGATCTGAGGTATCAAATCTGGATCTTAGAGGCTAAATACGAATTTGAATGGTCAAATCTGGATCTCAGGGTGTGTCTGTGCACTCTGTGTAGGCCACAAAACGCAATATTTCGTCGTATAAATTTACTAATCGATATCCGAGCAAGTTTGTTAACGGGGTCTGTAGGTCACAGGTCAAAGTCACAGTCAAATCAACTCTTAAGATCAAGGTCATTGTAGTGGACCGAAGACGTAATCTGGATTTTACATTTTACGTCATCTCACCCTACGGGTGACGCAATCTCGTATTCGTTTATTATCGTGCTTTAGCCGCAATTTGAATATTTTGTACTGGATGCACAATAATTGCACAGGGTTTAAATATCCTTAACATTTATGTTCCGTTATTCACTAGCTCCCGGTCTCAATTTATGTCAATATAATTATCGATGTTATTTCTGCCCAATGTCTTCTGCCTGTTACTATTTGACGTATAAAACAAAAACTGTCATACTGTTATTTCTTTCGCTTATTACTACGAACGCTAGACGTCCCGCGAGCGGAGCGAGCAGGGCGGCTAGTAGGTAAAATGAATAGAGCATCGTATAATAAGCTTCGGCGATTGAGAAAAGATCTCGGTACACATTGACAAACATCGGCGGGTGTCAGTGAAAGGGTAATCCCTAACTCGTGACGTCACTCACAGGGGAATCCCTAACTCATGACGTCACTCACAGGGGAATCTCCAATTCGTTCACAGGGTATTTCCCCGAGAATGGCTCTTCGTGATGAATTCGGAAAATTGGGAATACTTTCATAAAATAATCACAAATACAGAATTCTTTTACCTTGTTATTATGGGTAGCTTACCTTAACCTTGAGCCAACAAAACAAGATGACGAGAGATCTCTAACAGAAGCATTAAACATTTTCAGACTTTTTTATTTATGCTCAGGATTACGAATTAATATGGATAAAACACGAGCGGTTTGGCTCGGTAGTGAGAAAGGTTATATGGATCCCTTGTATGTAAAATTTCCCATACAATGGGTGACAACTTTTAAACTATTAGGTATTACATTTGATGTTTGTATAAACTTGGAAGGTAAACTGAGTAAGATAGAGAAGACGTTGAATTTGTATACATCAAAGGGATTATCACTCATCGGTAAGGCGGTTATCGTAAACACTTTAGTCATTCCAAAATTATTCCATATTTTCTCTATTATTCCTTCCCAAAAGGAACTTATATCTCGAGTACAGAAACTATTTGATATCTTCATGTGGAACGATGGAAAACAAAAGGTTTCTAGGATGCAACTGGCTCAGAAATTCTCAGATGGTGGAATTCAGTTACGATGTTTACAAACTTTTACGAAGGCATTGAGATTGTCCTAGATACAGCGATTAGAAAAGACCACTGGAAGTTGGCAAAATATTGCAAAGTTTGTCTTACAAGAAGCATATTAATTTGGCCACTAAATCCCAAATCTCTTCAAATATTATCGAAGCGTATATCCAATAGCTTTTGAAAGGAAATTATAAACGACTGGGCCCCATTTAAATTGATAAATTATACTGAGGGTAGCGTAATGAAATATACTTTCTGGAATACATACTACCTCAAACATACTAATTGCCTAATGTTGAAACAAATGTTGAGCATTTCTGAAAAGACGAATGTTATTTTTGCGGTTCTCATGTAAAAACTATTGGGTATTTGTTTGGGGATATACATGTGTGGGAGACTTCTGGCATGATGTAATTCGCGTGCCACAACCATATATTGATTTGAAAGAGTTTGTTAATGAGAAGAATGTTTTACTAGGTGTAACACACTAGTCACAAGCCATTGCGAATCATGTTTTATGGTTAGGTAAGCAGTATATCTATGCGACAAAATGTAAAGGAGGCTCGTTAAGGATTCTCACTTTTCTCAATAGACTAAAGGTTATACATATGTTAGAATGCAATGTCATCTAAATGACAAGGCAAAATGGGCCAGATTACATGGATTTCTTAGTACGTTTTCAGTATTTATATTGAGTGTGTTTCAATGTACCATCCGGATTTCCTGTTCCGCTTTTTTAAAGATGACGACAACAAACACACCAACGCCGCCCACAATTCGAAGACTTGGCACACAACAACGCCGCCCAGAATTCCACAGCAGGGCTCGAACTACCGACCCACGTGCCGTTAGGCTCTCAGGTGACCAGAGCATTCAATGCGAGCGCTCTAACCCACTGAGCTATCGGGCGGGCCCCACGTCACGATATGGAAGGGGATCGGGGCCAAGCCTCAACATGTCTTCATGTCTCACTGTACTCCGCTGCCGATGCGTCATTTTCAACATTCCAGTATTACATGTTTAATTTGTAAATTGTTTATTAAACATTTCAGTATGGTACGCCTAATTAACTTGTAAGATGTTCACTGAACATTTGACGCGGTGACAAAAGTTGTTCAGCATTTCAAGTCGTTTCATATTACACCGCAAGAGTGGACATTTCAAGACTGTTCTCGACAATATTTGTCAATGTGAGATTTGACCACCCTGGATTATGCGTCGCCACATATTTCAACTATTCACTTGGCGTCGCTGTGAGTGGCAGACGTCCTGGCCGCCCTCTGCCGGGATATAGCCGCATTCTGCTATATCGGAGGATCCCGGGTCAGATTCAAAATGGCGCTAAATGCTGACTTTCAAGGTCTAGCAGCAGTGGGTGCCACCACTGCACGTTGATGGGTTGCCTCGTTTAGTAATGGCGATGTGGAACAGACACTGACCCTCATACCTCACCCTTCATGTAGCGTAAAACACCCCAGCACATGGCTCTCACTCTTACCCTCAGACCTCACCCTTCATGTAGAGTGAAACACCCCGTGTCTCCTCTCTCTCGCCCACCCCCCCACCGTATCCCTCACCCCCACAACCCCAACGGCGCTAACGACTTCTAATAACTGTATTCTTGCCCGCGTTGAAAATTAATTTGATGAATGCTTTGATTAATCAAGGCTGGTTAGAGGCAGGTGTCCGGGCGGTAGGTCGAAAAAAGGCAGGCTGTGGCAGAGGGGACCGGGCGGGGGGGTCAGTGGCGGGGGAGGGCGGTGCGGGGCGCTGATGTATTGCCCTGTCATCTTGATGAAACATTCATGAGCGATTGCAGTGCTCAATGCATCAATGCCGCGGGGTAAGTAGGGAGGGGTATGGGGTGGGTGTGGTGGGGTTGCGGTTGGGGTTGGGATGGGGTGAGGTATGGCTGAGATGGGGTGGGAACATTTGGGGTTTATGCGGGGGTGTGGGGTGTGAGAGGAAAATATGTGGACGCAACAGCGATGGGTTTTACGAGGGAATAGGCGGAGATGGAAAGGCGACGGAGCGGTGGAGCTGTGGGCGGGTTGAGGCGGGGTAGGGGGTGGCAGGACTAACAGCCGAGAGAGTGGGAGTGGGGGGAGGGAGGGAGAAAGGGTATGGCGGAGTTTTGTATGCGATATTAGGGATGACTTCAACGTGACGCACGTGCGTATTTGTGAGAGGCATGTTGCGCTGTAGGCACGCCCCATCACTCAGCGAGCGCCCCGCCCACACCGCTACCCCATCACTCAACCCAGCCACCCACTCTCTCACCCCAGCCACCCACTCTCTCACCCCAGCCACCCACTCTCCGGGCAGTAATAAAGGTTTCTGGTGATATCTTCCCGGCGCACTGGAGACACGACCCCAACAGGGTCCGGCACCAGTGTCATCGCCACACAAATAGGAGCACCACCGGGAACCGCTTTTTTATTGTTCCTCTCTCTCAACAAATATGAGAGAATTTTTATACCGTCGACGGTCGAATATTACGTACCTTAAGGGTCCTGGCAAGCAACATGTCTGTCTGTCATAGCTTGGATGATTAGTATGACATGGTATCATTCTAGTTACATAGATAACAATTATTGGTTAATTATAAGTAATTTATGAGGCGACTAATGTTGATGACTTGGTTAAAATGTTACATGGAATTAAGATTCTGACTTTAATTATCGAGTCTGACTGAAAATCAGCAATTGTCACTCAGTCAGATAGCAGTGACATCATCAGTGTGTGCTCGACACAACACACTTGTCACTCAGTCAGATAGCAGTGACATCATCAGTGTGTGCTCGACACAACGCACTTGTCACTCAGTCAGATAGCAGTGACATCATCAGTGTGTGCTCGACACAACGCACTTGTCACTCAGTCAGATAGCAGTGACATCATCAGTGTGTGCTCGACACAACGCACTTGTCACTCAGTCAGATAGCAGTGACATCATCAGTGTGTACTCGACACAACACACTTGTCACTCAGTCAGATAGCAGTGACATCATCAGTGTGTGCTCAACCCAACGCACTTGTCACTCAGTCAGATAGCAGTGACATCATCAATGTGTGCTCAACCCAACACACTTGTCACTCAGTCAGATAGCAGTGACATCATCAGTGTGTGCTCGACACAACGCACTTGTCACTCAGTCAGATAGCAGTGACATCATCAGTGTGTGCTCGACACAACACACTTGTCACTCAGTCAGATAGCAGTGACATCATCAGTGTGTGCTCGACACAACGCACTTGTCACTCAGTCAGATAGCAGTGACATCATCAGTGTGTGCTCGACACAACGCACTTGTCACTCAGTCAGATAGCAGTGACATCATCAGTGTGTACTCGACACAACACACTTGTCACTCAGTCAGATAGCAGTGACATCATCAGTGTGTGCTCGACACAACGCACTTGTCACTCAGTCAGATAGCAGTGACATCATCAGTGTGTACTCGGCACAACACACTTGTCACTCAGTCAGATAGCAGTGACATCATCAGTGTGTGCTCAACACAACGCACTTGTCACTCAGTCAGATAGCAGTGACATCATCAGTGTGTACTCGACACAACGCACTTGTCACTCAGTCAGATAGCAGTGACATCATCAGTGTGTGCTCGACACAACGCACTTGTCACTCAGTCACAGTGACATCATCAGTGTGTGCTCGACACAACGCACTTGTCACTCAGTCAGATAGCAGTGACATCAGTGTGTGCTCGACACAACGCACTTGTCACTCAGTCAGATAGCAGTGACATCATCAGTGTGTGCTCGACACAAGGCACTTGTCACTCAGTCAGATAGCAGTGACATCATCAGTGTGTACTCGACACAACACACTTGTCACTCAGTCAGATAGCAGTGACATCATCAGTGTGTGCTCGACACAACGCACTTGTCACTCAGTCAGATAGCAGTGACATCATCAGTGTGTGCTCAACCCAACACACTTGTCACTCAGTCAGATAGCAGTGACATCATCAGTGTGTGCTCGACACAACGCACTTGTCACTCAGTCAGATAGCAGTGACATCATCAGTGTGTGCTCGACACAACACACTTGTCACTCAGTCAGATAGCAGTGACATCACCAGTGTGTGCTCGACACAACGCACTTGTCACTCAGTCAGATAGCAGTGACATCATCAGTGTGTGCTCGACACAACACACTTGTCACTCAGTCAGATAGCAGTGACATCATCAGTGTGTACTCGACACAACACACTTGTCACTCAGTCAGATAGCAGTGACATCATCAGTGTGTGCTCGACACAACGCACTTGTCACTCAGTCAGATAGCAGTGACATCATCAGTGTGTACTCGACACAACGCACTTGTCACTCAGTCAGATAGCAGTGACATCATCAGTGTGTGCTCGACAAAACGCACTTGTCACTCAGTCAGATAGCAGTGACATCATCAGTGTGTGCTCAACCCAACGCACTTGTCACTCAGTCAGATAGCAGTGACATCATCAGTGTGTGCTCAACCCAACACACTTGTCACTCAGTCAGATAGCAGTGACATCATCAGTGTGTGCTCGACACAACACACTTGTCACTCAGTCAGATAGCAGTGACATCATCAGTGTGTGCTCGACACAACGCACTTGTCACTCAGTCAGATAGCAGTGACATCATCAGTGTGTGCTCGACACAACACACTTGTCACTCAGTCAGATAGCAGTGACATCATCAGTGTGTGCTCGACACAACGCACTTGTCACTCAGTCAGATAGCAGTGACATCATCAGTGTGTGCTCGACACAACACACTTGTTACTCAGTCAGATAGCAGTGACATCATCAGTGTGTACTCGACACAACACACTTGTCACTCAGTCAGATAGCAGTGACATCATCAGTGTGTGCTCGACACAACGCACTTGTCACTCAGTCAGATAGCAGTGACATCATCAGTGTGTACTCGGCACAACACACTTGTCACTCAGTCAGATAGCAGTGACATCATCAGTGTGTGCTCAACACAACGCACTTGTCACTCAGCCAGATAGCAGTGACATCATCAGTGTGTACTCGACACAACGCACTTGTCACTCAGTCAGATAGCAGTGACATCATCAGTGTGTGCTCGACACAACGCACTTGTCACTCAGTCACAGTGACATCATCAGTGTGTGCTCGACACAACGCACTTGTCACTCAGTCAGATAGCAGTGACATCATCAGTGTGTGCTCGACACAACGCACTTGTCACTCAGTCAGATAGCAGTGACATCATCAGTGTGTGCTCGACACAAGGCACTTGTCACTCAGTCAGATAGCAGTGACATCATCAGTGTGTACTCGACACAACACACTTGTCACTCAGTCAGATAGCAGTGACATCATCAGTGTGTGCTCGACACAACGCACTTGTCACTCAGTCAGATAGCAGTGACATCATCAGTGTGTGCTCGACACAACGCACTTGTCACTCAGTCAGATAGCAGTGACATCATCAGTGTGTGCTCGACACAACACACTTGTCACTCAGTCAGATAGCAGTGACATCATCAGTGTGTGCTCGACACAACGCACTTGTCACTCAGTCAGATAGCAGTGACATCATCAGTGTGTGCTCGACACAACGCACTTGTCACTCAGTCAGATAGCAGTGACATCATCAGTGTGTACTCGACACAACACACTTGTCACTCAGTCAGATAGCAGTGACATCATCAGTGTGTGCTCGACACAACGCACTTGTCACTCAGTCAGATAGCAGTGACATCATCAGTGTGTACTCGGCACAACACACTTGTCACTCAGTCAGATAGCAGTGACATCATCAGTGTGTGCTCAACACAACGCACTTGTCACTCAGTCAGATAGCAGTGACATCATCAGTGTGTACTCGACACAACGCACTTGTCACTCAGTCAGATAGCAGTGACATCATCAGTGTGTGCTCGACACAACGCACTTGTCACTCAGTCACAGTGACATCATCAGTGTGTGCTCGACACAACGCACTTGTCACTCAGTCAGATAGCAGTGACATCATCAGTGTGTGCTCGACACAACGCACTTGTCACTCAGTCAGATAGCAGTGACATCATCAGTGTGTGCTCGACACAAGGCACTTGTCACTCAGTCAGATAGCAGTGACATCATCAGTGTGTACTCGACACAACACACTTGTCACTCAGTCAGATAGCAGTGACATCATCAGTGTGTGCTCGACACAACGCACTTGTTACTCAGTCAGATAACAGTGACATCATCAGTGTGTGCTCAACCCAACACACTTGTCACTCAGTCAGATAGCAGTGACATCATCAGTGTGTGCTCGACACAACGCACTTGTCACTCAGTCAGATAGCAGTGACATCATCAGTGTGTGCTCGACACAACGCACTTGTCACTCAGTCAGATAGCAGTGACATCATCACTGTGTACTCGACACAACACACTTGTCACTCAGTCAGATAGCAGTGACATCATCAGTGTGTGCTCGACACAACACACTTGTCACTCAGTCAGATAGCAGTGACATCATCAGTGTGTGCTCAACCCAACACACTTGTCACTCAGTCAGATAGCACTGACATCATCAGTGTGTGCTCGACACAACGCACTTGTCACTCAGTCAGATAGCAGTGACATCATCAGTGTGTGCTCGACACAACACACTTGTCACTCAGTCAGATAGCAGTGACATCATCAGTGTGTGCTCGACACAACACATTTGTCACTCAGTCAGATAGCAGTGACATCATCAGTGTGTGCTCGACACAACGCACTTGTCACTCAGTCAGATAGCAGTGACATCATCAGTGTGTGCTCGACACAACGCACTTGTCACTCAGTCAGATAGCAGTGACATCATCAGTGTGTACTCGACACACCGCACTTGTCACTCAGTCAGATAGCAGTGACATCATCAGTGTGTGCTCGACACAACGCACTTGTCACTCAGTCAGATAGCAGTGACATCATCAGTGTGTGCTCGACACAACGCACTTGTCACTCAGTCAGATAGCAGTGACATCATCAGTGTGTGCTCGACACAACACACTTGTCACTCAGTCAGATAGCAGTGACATCATCAGTGTGTGCTCGACACAACGCACTTGTCACTCAGTCAGATAGCAGTGACATCATCAGTGTGTGCTCGACACAACGCACTTGTCACTCAGTCAGATAGCAGTGACATCATCAGTGTGTGCTCAACCCAACGCACTTGTCACTCAGTCAGATAGCAGTGACATCATCAGTGTGTGCTCGACACAACACACTTGTCACTCAGTCAGATAGCAGTGACATCATCAGTGTGTGCTCGACACAACGCACTTGTCACTCAGTCAGATAGCAGTGACATCATCAGTGTGTGCTCAACCCAACGCACTTGTCACTCAGTCAGATAGCAGTGACATCATCAGTGTGTGCTCAACCCAACGCACTTGTCACTCAGTCAGATAACAGTGACATCATCAGTGTGTGCTCAACCCAACGCACTTGTCACTCAGTCAGATAGCAGTGACATCATCACTGTGTGCTCGACACAACGCACTTGTCACTCAGTCAGATAGCAGTGACATCATCAGTGTGTGCTCGACACAACACACTTGTCACTCAGTCAGATAGCAGTGACATCATCAGTGTGTGCTCGACACAACACACTTGTCACTCAGTCAGATAGCAGTGACATCATCAGTGTGTGCTCGACACAACGCACTTGTCACTCAGTCAGATAGCAGTGACATCATCAGTGTGTGCTCGACACAACGCACTTGTCACTCAGTCAGATAGCAGTGACATCATCAGTGTGTGCTCAACCCAACGCACTTGTCACTCAGTCAGATAGCAGTGACATCATCAGTGTGTGCTCGACACAACACACTTGTCACTCAGTCAGATAGCAGTGACATCATCAGTGTGTGCTCGACACAACGCACTTGTCACTCAGTCAGATAGCAGTGACATCATCAGTGTGAGCTCAACCCAACGCACTTGTCACTCAGTCAGATAGCAGTGACATCATCAGTGTGTGCTCAACCCAACGCACTTGTCACTCAGTCAGATAACAGTGACATCATCAGTGTGTGCTCAACCCAACGCACTTGTCACTCAGTCAGATAGCAGTGACATCATCACTGTGTGCTCGACACAACACACTTGTCACTCAGTCAGATAGCAGTGACATCATCAGTGTGTGCTCGACACAACGCACTTGTCACTCAGTCAGATAGCAGTGACATCATCAGTGTGTGCTCAACCCAACGCACTTGTCACTCAGTCAGATAGCAGTGACATCATCAGTGTGTGCTCAACCCAACGCACTTGTCACTCAGTCAGATAACAGTGACATCATCAGTGTGTGCTCAACCCAACGCACTTGTCACTCAGTCGGATAGCAGTGACATCATCACTGTGTGCTCGACACAACGCACTTGTCACTCAGTCAGATAGCAGTGACATCATCAGTGTGTGCTCGACACAACACACTTGTCACTCAGTCAGATAGCAGTGACATCATCAGTGTGTGCTCGACACAACACACTTGTCACTCAGTCAGATAGCAGTGACATCATCAGTGTGTGCTCGACACAACACACTTGTCACTCAGTCAGATAGCAGTGACATCATCAGTGTGTGCTCGACACAACGCACTTGTCACTCAGTCAGATAGCAGTGACATCATCAGTGTGTGCTCAACCCAACGCACTTGTCACTCAGTCAGATAGCAGTGACATCATCAGTGTGTGCTCAACCCAACGCACTTGTCACTCAGTCAGATAGCAGTGACATCATCAGTGTGTGCTCAACCCAACGCACTTGTCACTCAGTCAGATAGCAGTGACATCATCACTGTGTGCTCGACACAACGCACTTGTCACTCAGTCAGATAGCAGTGACATCATCAGTGTGTGCTCAACCCAACGCACTTGTCACTCAGTCAGATAGCAGTGACATCATCAGTGTGTGCTCAACCCAACGCACTTGTCACTCAGTCAGATAACAGTGACATCATCAGTGTGTGCTCAACCCAACGCACTTGTCACTCAGTCGGATAGCAGTGACATCATCACTGTGTGCTCGACACAACGCACTTGTCACTCAGTCAGATAGCAGTGACATCATCAGTGTGTGCTCGACACAACACACTTGTCACTCAGTCAGATAGCAGTGACATCATCAGTGTGTGCTCGACACAACACACTTGTCACTCAGTCAGATAGCAGTGACATCATCAGTGTGTGCTCGACACAACACACTTGTCACTCAGTCAGATAGCAGTGACATCATCAGTGTGTGCTCGACACAACGCACTTGTCACTCAGTCAGATAGCAGTGACATCATCAGTGTGTGCTCAACCCAACGCACTTGTCACTCAGTCAGATAGCAGTGACATCATCAGTGTGTGCTCAACCCAACGCACTTGTCACTCAGTCAGATAGCAGTGACATCATCAGTGTGTGCTCAACCCAACGCACTTGTCACTCAGTCAGATAGCAGTGACATCATCACTGTGTGCTCGACACAACGCACTTGTCACTCAGTCAGATAGCAGTGACATCATCAGTGTGTGCTCAACCCAACGCACTTGTCACTCAGTCAGATAGCAGTGACATCATCAGTGTGTGCTCAACCCAACGCACTTGTCACTCAGTCAGATAGCAGTGACATCATCAGTGTGTGCTCAACCCAACACACTTGTCACTCAGTCAGATAGCAGTGACATCATCAGTGTGTGCTCGACACAACACACTTGTCACTCAGTCAGATAGCAGTGACATCATCAGTGTGTGCTCAACCCAACGCACTTGTCACTCAGTCAGATAGCAGTGACATCATCAGTGTGTGCTCAACCCAACGCACTTGTCACTCAGTCAGATAGCAGTGACATCATCAGTGTGTGCTCAACCCAACGCACTTGTCACTCAGTCAGATAGCAGTGACATCATCAGTGTGTGCTCAACCCAACACACTTGTCACTCAGTCAGATAGCAGTGACATCATCACTGTGTGCTCGACACAACGCACTTGTCACTCAGTCAGATAGCAGTGACATCATCAGTGTGTGATCAACCCAACGCACTTGTCACTCAGTCAGATAGCAGTGACATCATCAGTGTGTGCTCAACCCAACGCACTTGTCACTCAGTCAGATAGCAGTGACATCATCAGTGTGTGCTCGACACAACACACTTGTCACTCAGTCAGATAGCAGTGACATCATCAGTGTGTGCTCGACACAACGCACTTGTCACTCAGTCAGATAGCAGTGACATCATCAGTGTGTGCTCGACACAACACACTTGTCACTCAGTCAGATAGCAGTGACATCATCAGTGTGTGCTCGACACAACACACTTGTCACTCAGTCAGATAGCAGTGACATCATCAGTGTGTGCTCGACACAACGCACTTGTCACTCAGTCAGATAGCAGTGACATCATCAGTGTGTGCTCGACACAACACACTTGTCACTCAGTCAGATAGCAGTGACATCATCAGTGTGTGCTCGACACAACACACTTGTCACTCAGTCAGATAGCAGTGACATCATCAGTGTGTGCTCGACACAACACACTTGTCACTCAGTCAGATAGCAGTGACATCATCAGTGTGTGCTCGACACAACACACTTGTCACTCAGTCAGATAGCAGTGACATCATCAGTGTGTGCTCGACACAACGCACTTGTCACTCAGTCAGATAGCAGTGACATCATCAGTGTGTGCTCGACACAACACACTTGTCACTCAGTCAGATAGCAGTGACATCATCAGTGTGTGCTCGACACAACACACTTGTCACTCAGTCAGATAGCAGTGACATCATCAGTGTGTGCTCGACACAACACACTTGTCACGCAGTCAGATAGCAGTGACATCATCAGTGTGTGCTCGACACAACACACTTGTCACTCAGTCAGATAGCAGTGACATCATCAGTGTGTGCTCGACACAACGCACTTGTCACTCAGTCAGATAGCAGTGACATCATCAGTGTGTGCTTAACCCAACGCACTTGTCACTCAGTCAGATAGCAGTGACATCATCAGTGTGTGCTCGGCACAACGCACTTGTCACTCAGTCAGATAGCAGTGACATCATCAGTGTGTACTCGACACAACACACTTGTCACTCAGTCAGATAGCAGTGACATCATCAGTGTGTGCTCGGCACTTGGGACCGGGGCGGGGAAGCCGCCCACGCCCCGTACCGGGCTTTAGTAGGTGCTGGCGGGGGGGGGGGGGGGCAGGCGGGACCGGGGCGGGGAAGCCGCCCACGCCCCGTACCGGGCTTTAGTAGGTGCTGGCGGGGGGGGGGGGCAGGCGGGAGCGGGGTGGGGGAGAGGGGGCGGGGTGGGGGAGAGGGGGTGGGGTGGGGGAGAGGGGGCCGGAGGAGGAGAGGGGGCCGGAGTGGGTCAGACCCTGGTGCCGCATAGCGACCGTCACCGTGTCATCCAGTCTACGGAGGCCTCGAGGTGACATGTGTTTGGCGTCCCATCGGCGCTGACGGTTCCTCGCCCGCCGTGTGTGCAGGCTCATCCCTCAGTCACCATCGCACATATACACCCCCTCCCCCCTCCCCCCTCTTTTATTGGTGCAGGACTCTTGTTCTGTCCGTCACGCCTGCTGTTATATATCGTCCACGTGACGCGCTGTGATGTGCATACCTGTTTGTCTCACTCGAGTCTTGTGTGTGGAAGGGTTCCGGCTATCACCTCTCAATCATACTCCATTGGACAGCCAATTCATATGCTCTTTGGGGAAGATATTGAAGGGACAAAAGCTATAAAATATTACTGATTTCCTTTTTTTTTCAATTTAGAGTGTAGTCAAATAAACTGATGACAGAAACATGTTTTTATTGCAAGAAATGCACGTAATCAACTCCTGTGGACAACATAAACGAATAAAAGACAATTTCACTGGCCTTATGTGTCTTTGGGCGACAAATGTTGTGCCTTTTGAGACAACATATCAGTGACACTCCCCGTAATCCCCATGCCCGTATCCCGATGTCCGTATCCCGATGCCCGTATCCCGATGTCCAGATCCCGACGTCCAGATCCCGACGTCAACATCCCGACGTCCAGATCCCGACGTCCAGATCCCGATGTCCAAATCCCGATGCTGAATTCCCGATGTCCAAATCCCGATGTCCAGATCCCGACGTCCAGATCCCGATGTCCAAATCCCGATGCTGAATTCCCGATGTCCAAATCTCGATGTCCAAGCCCCGATGTCCAGATCCCGACGTCCAAATCCCGATGCTTAATTCCCTCCTACCTTTCCTCTATATCTCTACCATACTCTCCTACCTCTCCTCTATATCTCTAAAATACCATCCTACCTCTCCTCTATATCTCTAAAATACCATCCTACCTCTCCTCTATATCTCTACCATACTCTCCTACCTCTCCTCTATATCTCTAACATACCCTCCTACCTCTCCTCTATATCTCTTACATACCCTCCTACCTCTCCTCTATATCTCTAACATACCCTCCTACCTCTCCTCTATATCTCCAACATACCCTCCTACCTCTCCTCTATATCTCTAACATACCCTCCTACCTCTCCTTTATATCTCTAACATACCCTCCTACCTCTCCGCTATATCTCTAACATACCCTCCTACCTCCCTCTTTCCCTATCGCTACCGTACCCCCTACCTCCCTCTTCTATATCTCTACCTTCCCCTAGCCTCCCTCTTTTTATATATCTAACTTCCCCAACCTCCACTCTATCTCTACCATACCCGCCTACCGCCATCTTCTATATCTCTACCATACCCTCATACCCCCCTCTCCTCTATATCTCTACCATACCCTCCTACCTCCCTCTTTCTATATATCTACCTTACTCGCCTAAATCCTCTCCATGTCTCTACCATACACCCTACCTCCCTCTTCTGTATCTCTACCATACCTGTACCCCCCTCTTTCTATAATCCGACCTTACCCCCTGTCTCTGTTGCAATATCACGGCGCCCGTTACACAAACCCAGTTAATTTAATATATAGTAAGTTGTGTAATGGATAACATATAATAAATACATGTGCACGCCTGGATTACCAGAACTTCTGGTTACTAATAGACTCGGGAGGGAAGCATTATTCATGAAACTCTGTCGACGGCGGGAATGGATGTGTTTGTGGGAGTGGGAGTGGGAGGGGGGCGTCTCTCCCAAAATTATGTCCACCGTATTCAATTTTACACAATGGAACAGGGGCGCAGTGGGGGGGGGGGGCGGGGGGCGTCTAGATTGGGGCATCCGCGCTGGATCGGCTAGCGGGAAATATAGCTTATTTAGACCAATCCAAGATTATCCGATCTAGGTATCTATTATATCATGACCATTTTATACAAAGTTGTACGAATGTGACCAATGTTACAAGCCTTGGCTAGTGCAACCGTGCCAACGGAGTTCCAGACATTGTTCGACCGGTGATAAGAGTTTAACTAAACAAAACAGCTAGAAGGTCTTCCTCGTGTGCCTCATTCACGTGGTGGCTGAATAATCTCACATGGTGAACAATGTATTGGTAAGAAAACTGGTTTTATTTTGTTTATTTTGGCTGTAGTCACAACCGCCTCGATACAAATTGACGCTCACTATGAGAGGCATTGAACAACGACACCAACACGTACGACAGCGTCACACGCCGGCGTCCTATACCAGGGAGGGGGGGGGAATGCTGTCTATGTAGCCATGAGGCTTCACCACTGATTGGGTTATATGGTTACACCACCCCCCCCCCCACCCCTCCTCCTGTGACATGTATAACCGAGGATGATATGGATACAAGGTTGTCAATTGGCGTCTAAATGGTTGCCAGGCGCCCTCCAAACGGCCGAGCGCTTCACTGCCGTATAGTGACTAATTCGTTCACTAGAGGGCGCCACCATGCACTGGTGGGCCCGCTATCTCTCGCGGCGACTGGTTCCACGTCTCGCCGCCGCCGCCGCCCCTGGTGTGTCTCACCCAGATGGCGCTGCGAGCTGACTCGCTCTGGTCTGGTCTGGCCACCAGGCCTGGCACGCCGGGCGTATAATTCAAACCAGTTCAGCAGCGAACCGTCGGCCCTAAGCCGTCCAAGCACGACGGCCAAAGTGTGATTTGTGTCTGAACGGCGTGAGAATGACATGCCCAGGACTTGGGGGGCCGACAGTAAACTTGCAGCGACTCCCGCCCCAGCCCCGGCCAGTTGGTTGTCCGTCTTCCCTCGCAGCAAGCCCGGGAACTGCGTCTACCAGCCAGCCAGCCAGCGCCCAATCCGTTGTAACGGCTTCACAAGCGGCGCCGGGAGGGTGTGGTGCACACTCGCAAGTGCAGGGACCACGAGGATTGGGAGGGGGTGGGGTGGAGAAATACATTAACTCTGACGACCGGTTACTAACGGCCCGTCGAGATTTTTTTGTTAGTTTTCCGGTGTCGAAAGACAAGGCAATATATCTGATGTCCTCAGTATATACAAAAGTGAGACGAGAAACGTTTCGTCGCTACCGGCAACCACCGGTTTTTAATAAGTATCGCGTAGCTGTCCAAGTTTGCTCCTGTAGGCAGGGGCGGATCCAGAATTTGAAAAGGGGGGGCTCCATTGAAACTTGCGACAGGGTGGGGGGGGGGGGGTGGCGGCGGTCCACGCAGCCTTAGATAGCCTAAATTTTGCATTGAACAACAGCATTCTTCCTCCAAATGGGGGAGGGTCTGGACCCCCTGACTCCCCCCCCACCCCCACCCCCACCCCCAGACCTTGTGTAGGGCTCGCATTCGTCACGTGTAAACGACGTGGACTTTCGCATTTTCCATCTCTGGTAGTAGTCCAAAGCACTACCTGAGACGTAATCTCCATTCTGTACATGCGTCCATCAAATAGCCGAACAATATTTATCGCAAATCATTGTTGCAGAATTAACGATAAATTACATTACCTCACATGCTTAATTTTACTTCTACGTGCGCCCGGTAGTTCACTGGCATATTTCACATTTCATGATTTTGTTAATATATAATTGATATTGTTAGCATTAACGCCGTGGGGGTGACCCGATGGGGGTGACCCGATGGGGGTGACCCGATGGCCGAGTGGGTAGCGCGTTATGCTATTGCCCAATGTCTACTAGGCCAGCCCAAGCGGTCGGGTCTGGATCGAGTCCCACATGTGCAGATGTATAAGTTTGTGCCTGATACAGAACCCATATCTTCCTTGAGGTCGGAGCGTAGAGCGCCGTACTTAAGACCCCATGAGAATGAAAATAAAAATATAACGAAGAGCTAATATGATCCATTGTTGGTCTAAGATGTCCGTAACAACCACTTGTAAAACTTAAATATGCTTGACCATTAAACACGATATTTAAGGATTCTACAACTCTTGAATAGTCACATATGACGTCATGTACTGGTTGCAAGAACAATGGCTACACGAGGGCACACAGGAGACTTTACCCAACGATTCTTGTTGCAACATCAAGGAAGATGGTCGGGAAATGGGTAAAGAGGAGCAAACTTAACACCTAGCCATAGTTAGCCCTACAGAACGTCATACCAGGGGTCAATGGCTCCAATGCGAGAATCCTTAAAGTGTGGAAAAAATATTCTATTCATTGTCAATATCACAAAAAAAATAAACTGGTTTTCCCCTTTGTTTGAAAGTAGATCATTCCAGATCTATCAAGTTGTATCAACGCTTTCATTGAGCCTTTAAAGCAACCAACAAATGAATGACTTGTACCCTATCCCCCAATACTTTCTGTAACCTATCCCACAATAATTGTTGTACCATATCTCCTATTAATTATATGATTCCCAATTCATTCATGTATTCTCAGGGATATCGCTGTGATATCGGTATGATCTCGGTGTGATCTCGGTGTGATATCGGTGTGATCTCGGTGTGATCTCGGTGTGATTTCGGTGTGAAATCGGTGTAATATCGGTGTGATATCGGTGTGATATCGGTGTGATATCGGTGTGATATCGGTGTGATATCGGTGTGATCTTGGTGTGATATCGCTGTGGTATTGAGTGCCTTGAAGTGAAATAATAAAGTGCTGTTCGATATCAGTGTGATATGGTTGTGACGTCGTTGGGATGTCGTTGTGACGTCGTTGTGACGTAATTATGATGTCGTTGTGACTTCGTTGTGACGTCGCGAACGTGACGTCGTCGTGACGTCGAGAGCATTACGATAAATTTATGAGCTTGTTATAACGTCACTGCAGAAACTATTTATTATTTGTTTAATTATTTTTTATTTTATTCAACGCCAAGTCCTTCTCAATGCGGCATTATGTATGAGCCCCTCGCCTGGTGCCGTGTGGGCCACAGTCTAGCCAAGGATGGCAATCTACGGCACGGGAGGAAGCAGCGGAATATGTCGGGGGGGGGGGGGGGGCGGGGGTACTCCACTCGCGCGGACTCTCAAAGAGCCACGCGATGACTTATTTACATCTGCTGTGCCTCGCGCCAGTGGCGCCGTCTTCTGGGTGGCGGTGGAATCAGGGTGTGGCTTTGAAGGCTCGCGCTGGATGGAGAGTGTGAGAAAGGGGGTAAAGCGAGGGGGCGAGCGGCGGGGGACGGAGAGGGACAGAGAGAGAGGGGGGAGGGAGGGACAGAGCTAGAAGAAGTGTGCCTGGTAAAGGGAAGAGAGGGGGGGGGGGTATATTGTGTGAGGGTGAGGGTGAGGGTGAGGGTGCCGGGTGCGGGGTGAGGGGTGAGGGGTGAGGGCCGGCGCGTGGCGGCGCCACACTGGAGCCCCGTGATGTATCGGGGTGTCGGCCAACAGACCTGATGGATGCTGATTGATAGGCGTGATGATAAAACTCGAGTAGTCAAGCCCGGCCCGCATGCAAACGACCTTGCAGAGGGGTTGGCTGGCCGGACGGGGCTGCGCGGCCCGGCCGCCCGCTAGGTGGCGTGGTGGGCCGGTACACCACACACTTGTATATATACAGGGCAGGCCGCGTGGGGCCCCCCCTAGTGAGAGGCCAGACAAATGGACGCGGAAGCGAACCCAGTTTGTTGTTGGCAGTGATCAGTCTCCCCGCCAGAGGGAGTTCCTGGCTCCCCCGGCTCAAGAGAGAGCAGGAATTGAGCGATATGAGTGACGGAGTATTGTACACCGTAATAAACGCCCCCTGTCGATGGAGAGTAAAACGTGTGGGTGTAGGTTCCGGCGGCGTTTCATGGCTGAGTGCTGCCATAGCTACAGTTGTGGTGTTAAGTCACTGTTATTCGGGGATGTCCACATATATACGGTAGATTCATAGGTTGGGAAATGTCCATAAATACTAGAAATGTGGCCAGGAAACTCTGTGAAAGAACAATGACAGGGCAGGGGTATTATATAATGTATTATATAATGGAGGCTAGAGAAAGGGGTGTTGGCAGGCAGTGGCCCCGGTCTGCATATGTTCATATCACAACCACCGTGTGAGTGTCATGGTGACCATTGTTTACTGGCCAATTAGATGTACATATATTGGTGTTCAGCGGCACCTTTGCGCAGATCTGAACTAATTCGGGTCTGGCTTCCCTCTTCCCCCACCCCCCCTCCTCCCCCCCCCCGCCTCCCCCCCCCCCCGCCGGTCACTGAAGCGAGTGATTGACAAGCCACGTGCCCAGGTGAGCGTGTCTAAGGCTCAGTGCGCCACAAGCTTGCATGCGGAGGCCTCAACAACCACTGACGCCATGTTGTGCGCCACAAGCCTGCATGCGAAGGCCTCAACAACCACTGACGCCATGTTGTGCGCCACAAGCCTGCATGCGGAGGCCTCAACAACCACTGACGCCAAGTTATGCGCCACAAGCCTGCATGCGGAGGCCTCAACAACCACTGACGCCAGGTTGTGCGCCACAAGCCTGCATGCAAAGGCCTCAACAACCACTGACGCCATGTTGTGCGCCACAAGCCTGCATGCGAAGGCCTCAACAACCACTGACGCCATGTTGTGCGCCACAAGCCTGCATGCGAAGGCCTCAACAACCACTGACGCCATGTTGTGCGCCGCGTGAGTGGTGTAGCCGCAATCTGTCGACGTAAAAACTCCAGCTTCCCATCGGCGGGTCTGTCTCGGCTCCTGTTTCCTATTGGGTAAGGGGGCTGGTGGTGAGTGGCGGGGGCGGGGTGGGGGGGGGGGATGAGGGGGGCTCTACCATCCATACCAGGCCGTGTAATGTCTAATGTATTACACAGATTTCTGCCTCCTGAAATTATCAATATATTGAAGCCATTAATTTGATGTAGTGATTTGTCCCGGGGTACGGACGGCGATCACAATAAGTTGACGTGGACCTAAATGACATTTGCCTTTGCCTATTTTTTCTGTCAAGAGTCGTGTTAAATATCAGACGTCTCCCGTTATTACAAAACCCGTACTTTATGGCTTTCCTCCGCGCGTCAATTATCCGTCGAAACGCCAGGTCCGCCACGACTAAACACCGAAACACTATAGTGGAAGTGTTCAGCGAGCTGCCACAGCGCCGAGCAGTGGAAATGAATCATATGCGTGAATCTATATCTCTCGATGTAGTCGAATAACACACTGAATTGGAATTCAATCAAATCAGCTGTGCGATTTTACCTCGGATCACTATGATGGTCCGTGTGATCGCTCGCTGGAGGCGGCCTCTAGAACCAGAGGTCGTGGGTTCGAGTCCTCGGATCACCATGACGCTATGATGTTCCGTGTGATCGCTCGCTGGAGGCGGCCTCTAGAACCAGAGGTCGTGGGTTCGAATCCTCGGATCACCATGACGCTATGAGGGTCCGTGTGATCGCTCGCTGGAGGCGGCCTCTAGAACCAGAGGTCGTGGGTTCGAGTCCTCGGGTCACCATGACGCTATGATGGTCCGTGTGATCGCTCGCTGGAGGCGGCCTCTAGAACCAGAGGTGGTAGGTTCGAGTCCTCAGATCACCATGACGCTATGATGTTCCGTGTGATCCCTCGCTGGAGGCGGCCTCTAGAACCAGAGGTCGTGGGTTCGAGTCCTCGGATCACCATGACGCTATGAGGGTCCGTGTGATCGCTCGCTGGAGGCGGCCTCTAGAACCAGAGGTCGTGGGTTCGAATCCTTGGATCACCATGACGCTATGATGGTCCGTGTGATCGCTCGCTGGAGGCGGCCTCTAGAACCAGAGGTCGTGGGTTCGAGTCCTCGGGTCACCATGACGCTATGATGGTCCGTGTGATCGCTCGCTGGAGGCGGCCTCTAGAACCAGAGGTGGTAGGTTCGAGTCCTCAGATCACCATGACGCTATGATGTTCCGTGTGATCCCTCGTTGGAGGCGGCCTCTAGAACCAGAGGTCGTGGGTTCGAGTCCTCGGATCACCATGACGCTATGATGGTCCGTGTGATCGCTCGCTGGAGGCGGCCTCTAGAACCAGAGGTCGTGGGTCGAGTCCTCGGATCACCATGACGCTATGATGGTCCGTGTGATCGCTCACTGGAGGCGGCCTCTAGAACCAGAGGTGGTAGGTTCGAGTCCTCAGATCACCATGACGCTATGATGTTCCGTGTGATCCCTCGCTGGAGGCGGCCTCTAGAACCAGAGGTCGTGGGTTCGAATCCTCGGATCACCATGACGCTATGATGGTCCGTGTGATCGCTCGGTGGAGGCGGCCTCTAGAACGAGAGGTGGTGGGTTCGAGTCCTCGGATCACCATGACGCTATGATGGTCCGTGTGATCGCTCGCTGGAGGCGGCCTCTAGAACCAGAGGTGGTAGGTTCGAGTCCTCAGATCACCATGACGCTATGATGTTCCGTGTGATCCCTCGCTGGAGGCGGCCTCTAGAACCAGAGGTCGTGGGTTCGAATCCTCGGATCACCATGACGCTATGATGGTCCGTGTGATCGCTCGGTGGAGGCGGCCTCTAGAACGAGAGGTGGTGGGTTCGAGTCCTCGGATCACCATGACGCTATGATGGTCCGTGTGATCGCTCGCTGGAGGCGGCCTCTAGAACCAGAGGTCGTGGGTTCGAGTCCTCGGATCACCATGACGCTATGATGGTCCGTGTGATCGCTCGCTGGAGGCGGCCTCTAGAACCAGAGGTCGTGGGTTCGAGTCCTCGGGTCACCATGACGCTATGATGGTCCGTGTGATCGCTCGCTGGAGGCGGCCTCTAGAACCAGAGGTCGTGGGTTCGAATCCTCGGATCACCATGACGCTATGATGGTCCGTGTGATCGCTCGGTGGAGGCGGCCTCTAGAACCAGAGGTGGTGGGTTCGAGTCCTCGGATCACCATGACGCTATGATGGTCCGTGTGATCGCTCGCTGGAGGCGGCCTCTAGAACCAGAGGTCGTGGGTTCGAGTCCTCGGGTCACCATGACGCTATGATGGTCCGTGTGATCGCTCGGTGGAGGCGGCCTCTAGAACGAGAGGTGGTGGGTTCGAGTCCTCGGATCACCATGACGCTATGATGGTCCGTGTGATCGCTCGCTGGAGGCGGCCTCTAGAACCAGAGGTCGTGGGTTCGAATCCTCGGATCACCATGACGCTATGATGGTCCGTGTGATCGCTCGCTGGAGGCGGCCTCTAGAACCAGAGGTCGTGGGTTCGAGTCCTCGGATCACCATGACGCTATGATGGTCCGTGTGATCGCTCGCTGGAGGCGGCCTCTAGAACCAGAGGTCGTGGGTTCGAATCCTCGGATCACCATGACGCTATGATGGTCCGTGTGATTGTTCGCTGGAGGCGGCCTCTAGAACCAGAGGTCGTGGGTTCGAGTCCTCGGATCACCATGACGCTATGATGGTCCGTGTGATCGCTCGCTGGAGGCGGCCTCTAGAACCAGAGGTGGTGGGTTCGAGTCCTCGGATCACCATGACGCTATGATGGTCCGTGTGATCGCTCGCTGGAGGCGGCCTCTAGAACCAGAGGTCGTGGGTTTGAGTCCTCGGATCACCATGACGCTATGATGGTCCGTGTGATCGCTCGCTGGAGGCGGCCTCTAGAACCAGAGGTCGTGGGTTCGAGTCCTCGGATCACCATGACGCTATGATGGTCCGCGTGATCGCTCGCTGGAGGCGGCCTCTAGAACCAGAGGTCGTGGGTTCGAATCCTCGGATCACCATGACGCTATGATGGTCCGTGTGATCGCTCGCTGGAGGCGGCCTCTAGAACCAGAGGTGGTGGGTTCGAGTCCTCGGATCACCATGACGCTATGATGGTCCGTGTGATTGCTCGCTGGAGGCGGCCTCTAGAACCAGAGGTCGTGGGTTCGAATCCTCGGATCACCATGACGCTATGATGGTCCGTGTGATCGCTCGCTGGAGGCGGCCTCTAGAACCCGAGGTCGTGGGTTCGAGTCCTCGGATCACCATGACGCTATGATGGTCCGTGTGATCGCTCGCTGGAGGCGGCCTCTAGAACCAGAGGTCGTGGGTTCGAATCCTCGGATCACCATGACGCTATGATGGTCCGTGTGATCGCTCGCTGGAGGCGGCCTCTAGAACCAGAGGTCGTGGGTTCGAATCCTCGGATCACCATGACGCTATGATGGTCCGTGTGATTGTTCGCTGGAGGCGGCCTCTAGAACCAGAGGTCGTGGGTTCGAATCCTCGGATCACCATGACGCTATGATGGTCCGTGTGATCGCTCGCTGGAGGCGGCCTCTAGAACCCGAGGTCGTGGGTTCGAGTCCTCGGATCACCATGACGCTATGATGGTCCGTGTGATCGCTCGCTGGAGGCGGCCTCTAGAACCAGAGGTCGTGGGTTCGAATCCTCGGATCACCATGACGCTATGATGGTCCGTGTGATCGCTCGCTGGAGGCGGCCTCTAGAACCAGAGGTCGTGGGTTCGAATCCTCGGATCACCATGACGCTATGATGGTCCGTGTGATTGTTCGCTGGAGGCGGCCTCTAGAACCAGAGGTGGTGGGTTCGAGTCCTCGGATCACCATGACGCTATGATGGTCCGTGTGATCGATCGCTGGAGGCGGCCTCTAGAACCAGAGGTCGTGGGTTTGAGTCCTCGGATCACCATGACGCTATGATGGTCCGTGTGATCGCTCGCTGGAGGCGGCCTCTAGAACCAGAGGTCGTGGGTTCGAGTCCTCGGATCACCATGACGCTATGATGGTCCGCGTGATCGCTCGCTGGAGGCGGCCTCTAGAACCAGAGGTCGTGGGTTCGAATCCTCGGATCACCATGACGCTATGATGGTCCGTGTGATCGCTCGCTGGAGGCGGCCTCTAGAACCAGAGGTGGTGGGTTCGAGTCCTCGGATCACCATGACGCTATGATGGTCCGTGTGATTGCTCGCTGGAGGCGGCCTCTAGAACCAGAGGTCGTGGGTTCGAATCCTCGGATCACCATGACGCTATGATGGTCCGTGTGATCGCTCGCTGGAGGCGGCCTCTAGAACCCGAGGTCGTGGGTTCGAGTCCTCGGATCACCATGACGCTATGATGGTCCGTGTGATCGCTCGCTGGAGGCGGCCTCTAGAACCAGAGGTCGTGGGTTCGAATCCTCGGATCACCATGACGCTATGATGGTCCGTGTGATCGCTCGCTGGAGGCGGCCTCTAGAACCCGAGGTCGTGGGTTCGAGTCCTCGGATCACCATGACGCTATGATGGTCCGTGTGATCGCTCGCTGGAGGCGGCCTCTAGAACCAGAGGTCGTGGGTTCGAGTCCTCGGATCACCATGACGCTATGATGGTCCGTGTGATCGCTCGCTGGAGGCGGCCTCTAGAACCAGAGGTGGTGGGTTCGAGTCCTCGGATCACCATGACGCTATGATGGTCCGTGTGATCGCTCGCTGGAGGCGGCCTCTAGAACCAGAGGTCGTGGGTTCGAATCCTCGGATCACCATGACGCTATGATGGTCCGTGTGATCGCTCGCTGGAGGCGGCCTCTAGAACCAGAGGTCGTGGGTTCGAATCCTCGGATCACCATGACGCTATGATGGTCCGTGTGATCGCTCGCTGGAGGCGGCCTCTAGAACCCGAGGTCGTGGGTTCGAGTCCTCGGATCACCATGACGCTATGATGGTCCGTGTGATCGCTCGCTGGAGGCGGCCTCTAGAACCAGAGGTGGTGGGTTCGAGTCCTCGGATCACCATGACGCTATGATGGTCCGTGTGATCGCTCGCTGGAGGCGGCCTCTAGAACCAGAGGTCGTGGGTTCGAGTCCTCGGATCACCATGACGCTATGATGGTCCGTGTGATCGCTCGCTGGAGGCGGCCTCTAGAACCAGAGGTGGTGGGTTCGAGTCCTCGGATCACCATGACGCTATGATGGTCCGTGTGATCGCTCGCTGGAGGCGGCCTCTAGAACCAGAGGTGGTGGGTTCGAGTCCTCGGATCACCATGACGCTATGATGGTCCGTGTGATCGCTCGCTGGAGGCGGCCTCTAGAACCAGAGGTGGTGGGTTCGAATCCTCGGATCACCATGACGCTATGATGGTCCGTGTGATTGTTCGCTGGAGGCGGCCTCTAGAACCAGAGGTCGTGGGTTCGAGTCCTCGGATCACCATGACGCTATGATGGTCCGTGTGATCGCTCGCTGGAGGCGGCCTCTAGAACCAGAGGTCGTGGGTTCGAGTCCTCGGATCAGCATGACGCTATGATGGTCCGTGTGATCGCTCGCTGGAGGCGACCTCTAGAACCAGAGGTCGTGGGTTCGAGTCCTCGGATCACCATGACGCTATGATGGTCCGTGTGATCGCTCGCTGGAGGCGGCCTCTAGAACCAGAGGTCGTGGGTTCGAGTCCTCGGATCACCATGACGCTATGATGGTCCGTGTGATCGCTCGCTGGAGGCGGCCTCTAGAACCAGAGGTCGTGGGTTCGAATCTTCGGATCACCATGACGCTATGATGGTCCGTGTGATCGCTCGCTGGGGGCGGCCTCTAGAACCAGAGGTCGTGGGTTCGAGTCCTCGGATCACCATGACGCTATGATGGTCCGTGTGATCGCTCGCTGGAGGCGGCCTCTAGAACCAGAGGTCGTGGGTTCGAGTCCTCGGATCACCATGACGCTATGATGGTCCGTGTGATCGCTCGCTGGAGGCGGCCTCTAGAACCAGAGGTCGTGGGTTCGAATCCTCGGATCACCATGACGCTATGATGGTCCGTGTGATCGCTCGCTGGAGGCGGCTTCTAGAACCAGAAGTCGTGGGTTCGAGTCCTCGGATCACCATGACGCTATGATGGTCCGTGTGATCGCTCGCTGGGGGCGGCCTCTAGAACCAGAGGTCGTGGGTTCGAGTCCTCGGATCACCATGACGCTATGATGGTCCGTGTGATCGCTCGCTGGAGGCGGCCTCTAGAACCAGAGGTCGTGGGTTCGAGTCCTCGGATCACCATGACGCAATGATGGTCCGTGTGATCGCTCGCTGGAGGCGGCCTCTAGAACCAGAGGTCGTGGGTTCGAGTCCTCGGATCACCATGACGCTATGATGGTCCGTGTGATCGCTCGCTGGAGGCAGCCTCTAGAACCAGAGGTCGTGGGTTCGAGTCCTCGGATCACCATGACGCTATGATGGTCCGTGTGATCGCTCGCTGGAGGCGGCCTCTAGAACCAGAGGTCGTGGGTTCGAGTCCTCGGATCACCATGACGCAATGATGGTCCGTGTGATCGCTCGCTGGAGGCGGCCTCTAGAACCAGAGGTCGTGGGTTCGAGTCCTCGGATCACCATGACGCTATGATGGTCCGTGTGATCGCTCGCTGGAGGTGGCCTCTAGAACCAGAGGTCGTGGGTTCGAGTCCTCGGATCACCATGACGCTATGATGGTCCGTGTGATCGCTCGCTTGAGGTGACCTCTAGAACCAGAGGTGGTGGGTTCGAGTCCTCGGATCACCATGACGCTATGATGGTCCGTGTGATCGCTCGCTGGAGGCGACCTCTAGAACCAGAGGTCGTGGGTTCGAGTCCTCGGATCACCATGACGCTATGATGGTCCGTGTGATCGCTCGCTGGAGGCGGCCTCTAGAACCAGAGGTCGTGGGTTCGAGTCCTCGGATCACCATGACGCTATGATGGACCGTGTGATCGCTCGCTGGAGGCGACCTCTAGAACCAGAGGTCGTGGGTTCGAGTCCTCGGATCACCATGACGCTATGATGGTCCGTGTGATCGCTCGCTGGAGGCGGCCTCTAGAACCAGAGGTGGTGGGTTCGAGTCCTCGGATCACCATGACGCTATGATGGTCCGCGTGATTGCTCGCTGGAGGCGGCCTCTAGAACCAGAGGTCGTGGGTTCGAGTCCTCGGATCACCATGACGCTATGATGGTCCGTGTGATTGCTCGCTGGAGGCGGCCTCTAGAACCAGAGGTCGTGGGTTCGAGTCCTCGGATCACCATGACGCTATGATGGTCCGTGTGATCGCTCGCTGGAGGCGGCCTCTAGAACCAGAGGTCGTGGGTTCGAGTCCTCGGATCACCATGACGCAATGATGGTCCGTGTGATCGCTCGCTGGAGGCGGCCTCTAGAACCAGAGGTCGTGGGTTCGAGTCCTCGGATCACCATGACGCTATGATGGTCCGTGTGATCGCTCGCTGGAGGCGGCCTCTAGAACCAGAGGTCGTGGGTTCGAGTCCTCGGATCACCATGACGCTATGATGGTCCGTGTGATCGCTCGCTTGAGGTGACCTCTAGAACCAGAGGTGGTGGGTTCGAGTCCTCGGATCACCATGACGCTATGATGGTCCGTGTGATCGCTCGCTGGAGGCGACCTCTAGAACCAGAGGTCGTGGGTTCGAGTCCTCGGATCACCATGACGCTATGATGGTCCGTGTGATCGCTCGCTGGAGGCGGCCTCTAGAACCAGAGGTCGTGGGTTCGAGTCCTCGGATCACCATGACGCTATGATGGACCGTGTGATCGCTCGCTGGAGGCGACCTCTAGAACCAGAGGTCGTGGGTTCGAGTCCTCGGATCACCATGACGCTATGATGGTCCGTGTGATCGCTCGCTGGAGGCGGCCTCTAGAACCAGAGGTCGTGGGTTCGAGTCCTCGGATCACCATGACGCTATGATGGTCCGCGTGATTGCTCGCTGGAGGCGGCCTCTAGAACCAGAGGTCGTGGGTTCGAGTCCTCGGATCACCATGACGCTATGATGGTCCGTGTGATTGCTCGCTGGAGGCGGCCTCTAGAACCAGAGGTCGTGGGTTCGAGTCCTCGGATCACCATGACGCTATGATGGTCCGTGTGATCGCTCGCTGGAGAAGGCCTCTAGAACCAGAGGTGGTGGGTTCGAGTCCTCGGATCACCATGACGCTATGATGGTCCGTGTGATCGCTCGCTGGAGGCGGCCTCTAGAACCAGAGGTCGTGGGTTCGAGTCCTCGGATCACCATGACGCTATGATGGTCCGTGTGATCGCTCGCTGGAGGCGGCCTCTAGAACCAGAGGTCGTGGGTTCGAATCCTCGGATCACCATGACGCTATGATGGTCCGTGTGATCGCTCGCTGGAGGCGGCCTCTAGAACGAGAGGTGGTGGGTTCGAGTCCTCAGATCACCATGACGCTATGATGGTCCGTGTGATCCCTCGCAGGAGGCGGCCTCTAGAACCAGAGGTCGTGGGTTCGAATCCTCGGATCACCATGACGCTATGATGGTCCGTGTGATCGCTCGGTGGTGGCGGCCTCTAGTGGGTGGATGGAGGAGTATTGATATTGCGCTCTTGTTACAACAGAATTGATGAGACATATTTATAGGACAAAACCAAACATTTATCCCTCATGTTTGGGCGATGACGACCAACAGAAGGTGGTGCAGCGACCGAATACACTCCTTGGTATCATATAAGGCCAAAGGGTTTTTTCCTGTCCGGTTTAATTCATTTATTTCGTGCGAGGTCAAATATATGTTTTAGAGAACTAAAATAGCATTGAGTTCTTGCCAAAAAAACTAAAACAAACTGCGCCTATTCTCTAGTCGACGTAGTGGACAATGATTGGTACCCTGTGTCTGGTTAATGGCGGACTAATTTGCATATCTTTGTCATTCAGCCCCTAGTGCCGCCCGCGTAAACTGCCTTTTTAGACTTTGGAGCGGCTGGTCTGAAAGGAACAAGGAACAACGGGGAGTGTATGTGTGTGTGGGGGGAGGGGGGGGGGGTGGAGAGAAGAGGAGAGGGGTGTGTTAGACATACAGTTTCACAGAGAGAATTTCATTCCCGGGTTGTGCAAGTTAGAAAAAGGCTTTGGCAGCTGACGTAACCTGTCGCTATGGTTGACGTAACCTGTCGCTATGGTTGACGTAACCTGTCGCTATGGTTGACGTAACCTGTCGCTATGATTGACGTAACCTGTCGCTATGATTGACGTAACCTGTTGCTATGGTTGACGTAACCTGTCGCTATAGTTGACGTAATCTGTCGCTATGGTTGACGTAACCTGTCGCTGTGATTGACGCAACCTGTCGCTATGATTGACGTAACCTGTCGCTATGGTTGACGTAACCTGTCGTTATGCTGGATGTAACCTGTCGTTATGGTGGAGGTAACTATGGTTGATGTAACCTGTCGCTATGGTTGACGTAACCTGTCGCTATGGCTGACGTAACCTGTCGCTATGGTTGAGGTAACCTGTCGCTATGGTTGAAGTAACCTTTCGCTACGGTTGACGTAACCTGTCGCTATGGTTGACGTAACCTGTCGTTATGGTTGGCGTAACCTGTCGCTATGGCTGACGTAACCTGTCGCTATGGTTGAGGTAACCTTTCGCTACGGTTGATGTAACCTGTCGCTATGATTGACGTAACCTGTCGCTATGGCTGACGTAACCTGTCGCTATGGTTGAGGTAACCTTTTGCTACGGTTGATGTAACCTGTCGTTAGGGTTGACGTAACTTTTAGTCTGGAGGCGCCTACAACACACGGCTTTGGTCTCGAGGCGCCTACAACACACGGCTTTGATCTCGAGGCGCCTACAACACGCGGCTTTGGTCTCGAGGCGCTAACAACACACGGCTTTGGTCTCGAGGCGCCTACAACACACGGCTTTGGTCTCGAAGCGCCTACAACACACGGCTTTGGTCTCGAGGCGCCTACAACACACGGCTTTGATCTCGAGGCGCCTACAACACGCGGCTTTGGTCTCGAGGCGCTAACAACACACGGCTTTGGTCTCGAGGCGCCTACAACACACGGCTTTGGTCTCGAAGCGCCTACAACACACGGCTTTGGTTTCGAGGCGCCTACAACACACGGCTTTGGTCTCGAGGCGCGCCTAAAACACACGGCTTTGGTCTCGAGGCGCGCCTACAACACACGGCTTTGGTCTCGAGGCGCGCCTACAACACACGGCTTTGGTCTCGAGGCGCGCCTACAACACACGGCTTTGGTCTCGAGGCGCGCCTACAACACACGGCTTTGGTCTCGAGGCGCGCCTACAACACACGGCTTTGGTCTCGAGGCGCGCCTACAACACACGGCTTTGGTCTCGAGGCGCCTACAACACACGGCTTTGGTCTCGAGGCGCCTACAACACACGGCTTTGGTCTCGAGGCGCCTACAACACACGGCTTTGGTCTCGAGGCGCCTGCAACACACGGCTTTGGCCTCGAGGCGCGCCTACAACACACGGCTTTGGTCTCGAGGCGCCTACAACACACGGCTTTGGCCTCGAGGCGCCTACAACACACGGCTTTGGTCTCGAGGCGCGCCTACAACACACGGCTTTGGTCTCGAGGCGCCTACAACACACGGCTTTGGTCTCGAGGCGCGCCTACAACACACGGCTTTGGTCTCGAGGCGCGCCTACAACAGACGGCTTTGACCTCGAGGCGCCTACAACACACGGCTTTGGTCTCGAGGCGCCTACAACACACGGCTTTGGTCTCGAGGCGCGCCTACAACACACGGCTTTGGTCTCGAGGCGCGCCTACAACACACGGCCCTGGTCTGGAGGCGCCTAGAACACACGGCTTTGGTCTCGAGGCGCCTACAACACACGGCTTTGGTCTCGAGGCGCGCCTACAACACACGGCTATGGTCTCGAGGCGCGCCTACAACACACGGCTTTGGTCTCGAGGCGCCTACAACACACGGCTTTGGTCTCGAGGCGCGCCTACAACACACGGCTTTGGTCTCGAGGCGCCTACAACACACGGCTTTGGTCTCGAGGCGCGCCTACAACACACGGCCTTGGTCTCGAGGCGCCTACAACACACGGCTTTGGTCTCGAGGCGCGCCTACAACACACGGCTTTGGTCTCGAGGCGCCTACAACACACGGCTTTGGTCTCGAGGCGCGCCTACAACACACGGCTTTGGTCTCGAGGCGCGCCTACAGCACAGCTTCGGGACAAAGAGCGCTCGATCTCACTGGAATGGAGGTTTGTTAACACGGGTGTATGGTGGAGGCACCTGATGCGGCTAAACTGCTTCCATCTCGCTGGGTTAATTAACAAATGGTGGATTGTAGATGTGGCTGATGGAAGGGTGGCACGACCTCGCCGCCAGCCTAAAACACACATCACGGCTTTCATCAGCGCAGCCTTTCATGTCACACAGGAAGGGGGTGGGAGGGGAGATGGTGCTCGCCAGTGGGGGGGGGGGCTACGGAGGAGGCGTGTATGTAGGGGGTGGTAAGGGTGAGGTTGTCCAGGTGACTATATAGAGGAGGGGTGTAGGTAGGGGTGGTAGGGGTTGGCAGGGGTGGGGTTGTCCAGGTGACTATAAGGAGGAGGGGTGTATGGAGGAGGGGTGTGTGGAGGAGGGGTGTATGGAGAAGGGGTGGTAGGGGTGGGGTGGTAGGGGTGGGGTTGTCCAGGTGACTATATAGAGGCGGGGTGTATGGGAGAGGGGTGTAAGTAGGTGTGGTAGGGGTGGGGTTGTCCAGGTGACTATATGGAGGAAGGGTTTATGGGAGAGGGGTTTAGGTAGGGGTGGCAGGGGTGGGGTTGTCCAGGTGACTATATGGAGGAAGGGTTTATGGGAGACGGGTGTAGGTAGGGGTGGCAGGGGTGGGGGTGTCCAGGTGACTATATGGAGGAGGGGTTTATGGGAGAGGGGTGTAGGTAGGGGTGGGGTTGTCCAGGTGATTATATAGAGGCGGGGTTTATGGGAGAGGGGTGTAGGTAGGGGTGGTAGGGGTGGGGGTGTCTAGGTGACTATATAAAGGCGGGGTTTATGGGACAGGGGTGTAGGTAGGGGTGGTAGGGGTGGGGGTGTCCAGGTGACTATATGGAGGAGGGGTTTATGGGAGAGGGGTGTAGGTAGGGGTGCTGGAGTGGGGTTGTCTAGGTGACTATATGGAGGAGGGGTTTATGGGAGAGGGGTGTAGGTAGGGGTGGTAGGGGTGGGGTTGTCCAGGATACTATATGGAGGAGGGGTTTATGGGAGAGGGGTGTAGGTAGGGTTGGTAGGGGTGGGGGTGTCCAGGTGACTATGTGGAGGAGGGGTTTATGGGAGAGGGGTGTAGGTAGGGGTGATGGAGTGGGGTTGTCTAGGTGACTATATGGAGGAGGGGTTTATGGGAGAGGGGTGTAGGTAGGGGTGGTAGGGGTGGGGTTGTCCAGGATACTATATGGAGGAGGGGTTTATGGGAGAGGGGTGTTCGTAGGGGTGGCAGGGGTGGGGTTGTCCAGGTGACTATATGGAGGAGGGGTTTATGGGAGAGGGGTGTAGGTAGGGGTGGTAGGGGTGGGGTTGTCCAGGATACTATATGGAGGAGGGGTTTATGGGAGAGGGGTGTAGGTAGGGTTGGTAGGGGTGGGGGTGTCCAGGTGACTATGTGGAGGAGGGGTTTATGGGAGAGGGGTGTAGGTAGGGGTGGTAGGGGTGGGGTTGTCCAGGTGACTATATAGAGGCGGGGTTTATGGGAGAGGGGTGTAGGTAGGGGTGGTAGGGGTGGGGGTGTCTAGGTGACTATATAAAGGCGGGGTTTATGGGACAGGGGTGTAGGTAGGGGTGGTAGGGGTGGGGTTGTCTAGGTGACTATATGGAGGAGGGGTTTATGGGAGAGGGGTGTAGGTAGGGGTGCTGGAGTGGGGTTGTCTAGGTGACTATATGGTGGAGGGGTTTATGGGAGAGGGGTGTAGGTAGGGGTGGTAGGGGTGGGGTTGTCCAGGATACTATATGGAGGAGGGGTTTATGGGAGAGGGGTGTAGGTAGGGTTGGTAGGGGTGGGGGTGTCCAGGTGACTATGTGGAGGAGGGGTTTATGGGAGAGGGGTGTAGGTAGGGGTGCTGGAGTGGGGTTGTCTAGGTGACTATATGGAGGAGGGGTTTATGGGAGAGGGGTGTAGGCAGGGGTGGTAGGGGTGGGGTTGTCCAGGATACTATATGGAGAAGGGGTTTATGGGAGAGGGGTGTTCGTAGGGGTGGCAGGGGTGGGGTTGTCCAGGTGACTATATGGAGGAGGGGTTTATGGGAGAGGGGTGTAGGTAGGGGTGGTAGGGGTGGGGTTGTCCAGGATACTATATGGAGGAGGGGTTTATGGGAGAGGGGTGTAGGTAGGGTTGGTAGGGGTGGGGGTGTCCAGGTGACTATGTGGAGGAGGGGTTTATGGGAGAGGGGTGTAGGTAGGGGTGGTAGGGGTGGGGTTGTCCAGGTGACTATATGGAGGAGGGGTTTATGAGAGAGGGGTGTAGGTAGGGGTGGTAGGGGTGGGGTTGTCCAGGATACTATATGGAGGAGGGGTTTATGGGAGAGGGGTGTAGGTAGGGGTGGTAGGGGTGGGGGTGTCCAGGTGACTATGTGGAGGAGGGGTTTATGGGAGAGGGGTGTAGGTAGGGGTGGTTGGGGTGGGGTTGTCCAGGTGACTATATGGAGGAGGGGTTTATGGGAGAGGGGTGTAGGTAGGGGTGGTAGGGGTGGGGGTGTCCAGGTGACTATATAAAGGCGGGGTTTATGGGAGAGGGGTGTAGGTAGGGGTGGTAGGGGTGGGGTTGTCTAGGTTACTATATGGAGGAGGGGTTTATGGGAGAGGGGTGTAGGTAGAGGTGCTGGAGTGGGGTTGTCTAGGTGACTATATGGAGGAGGGGTTTATGGGAGAGGGGTGTAGGTAGGGGTGGTAGGGGTGGGGTTGTCCAGGATATTATATGGAGGAGGGGTTTATGGGAGAGGGGTGTAGGTAGGGGTTGGCAGGGGTGGGGTTGTCCAGGTGACTATATGGAGGAGGGGTTTATGGGAGAGGGGTGTAGGTAGGGGTGGTAGGGGTGGGGTTGTCTAGGTGACTATATGGAGGAGGGGTTTATGGGAGAGGGGTGTAGGTAGGGGTGCTGGAGTGGGGTTGTCTAGGTGACTATATGGAGGAGGGGTTTATGGGAGAGGGGTGTAGGTAGGGGTGGTAGGGGTGGGGGTGTCTAGGTGACTACATAAAGGCGGGGTTTATGGGACAGGGGTGTAGGTAGGGGTGGTAGGGGTGGGGGTGTCTAGGTGACTATATAAAGGCGGGGTTTATGGGACAGGGGTGTAGGTAGGGGTGGTAGGGGTGGGGTTGTCCAGGATACTATATGGAGGAGGGGTATATGGGAGAGGGGTGTAGGTAGGGGTGGTAGGGGTGGGGGTGTCTAGGTGACTATATAAAGGCGGGGTTTATGGGAGAGGGGTGTAGGTAGGGGTGGTAGGGGTGGGGTTGTCCAGGTGACTATATGGAGGAGGGGTTTATGGGAGAGGGGTGTAGGTAGGGGTGGTAGGGGTGGGGTTGTCTAGGTGACTATATGGAGGAGGGGTTCATGGGAGAGGGGTGTAGGTAGGGGTGGTAGGGGTGGGGTTGTCCAGGTGACTATATGGAGGAGGGGTTTATGGCAGAGGGGTGTAGGTAGGGGTGGTAGGGGTGGGGGTGTCCAGGTGACTATATAAAGGCGGGGTTTATGGGAGAGGGGTGTAGGTAGGGGTGGTAGGGGTGGGGTTGTCTAGGAGACTATATGGAGGAGGGGTTTATGGGAGAGGGGTGTAGGTAGGGGTGCTGGAGTGGGGTTGTCTAGGTGACTATATGGAGGAGGGGTTTATGGGAGAGGGGTGTAGGTAGGGGTGGTAGGGGTGGGGTTGTCCAGGATACTATATGGAGAATGGGTTTATGGGAGAGGGGTGTAGGTAGGGGTTGGCAGGGGAGGGGTTGTCCAGGTGACTATATGGAGGAGGGGTTTATGGGAGAGGGGTGGTAGGGGTGGGGTTGTCCAGGTGACTATGCGGAGGAGGGGTTTATGGGAGAGGGGTGTAGGTAGGGGTGGTAGGGGTGGGGTTGTCCAGGATACTATATGGAGGAGGGGTATATGGGAGAGGGGTGTAGGTAGGGGTGGTAGGGGTGGGGGTGTCTAGGTGACTATATAAAGGCGGGGTTTATGGGACAGGGGTGTAGGTAGGGGTGGTAGGGGTGGGGTTGTCCAGGTGACTATATGGAGGAGGGGTTTATGGGAGAGGGGTGTAGGTAGGGGTGGTAGGGGTGGGGTTGTCTAGGTGACTATATGGAGGAGGGGTTTATGGGAGAGGGGTGTATGTAGGGGTGCTGGAGTGGGGTTGTCTAGGTGACTATATGGAGGAGGGGTTTATGGGAGAGGGGTGTAGGTAGGGGTGGTAGGGGTGGGGTTGTCTAGGTGACTATATGGAGGAGGGGTTTATGGGAGAGGGGTGTAGGTAGGGGTGCTGGAGTGGGGTTGTCCAGGATACTATATGGAGGAGGGGTATATGGGAGAGGGGTGTAGGTAGGGGTGGTAGGGGTGGGGGTGTCTAGGTGACTATATAAAGGCGGGGTTTATGGGACAGGGGTGTAGGTAGGGGTGGTAGGGGTGGGGTTGTCCAGGATACTATATGGAGGAGGGGTATATGGGAGAGGGGTGTAGGTAGGGGTGGTAGGGGTGGGGGTGTCTAGGTGACTATATAAAGGCGGGGTTTATGGGAGAGGGGTGTAGGTAGGGGTGGTAGGGGTGGGGTTGTCCAGGTGACTATATGGAGGAGGGGTTTATGGGAGAGGGGTGTAGGTAGGGGTGGTAGGGGTGGGGTTGTCTAGGTGACTATATGGAGGAGGGGTTTATGGGAGAGGGGTGTAGGTAGGGGTGGTAGGGGTGGGGTTGTCCAGGTGACTATATGGAGGAGGGGTTTATGGCAGAGGGGTGTAGGTAGGGGTGGTAGGGGTGGGGGTGTCCAGGTGACTATATAAAGGCGGGCTTTATGGGAGAGGGGTGTAGGTAGGGGTGGTAGGGGTGGGGTTGTCTAGGAGACTATATGGAGGAGGGGTTTATGGGAGAGGGGTGTAGGTAGGGGTGCTGGAGTGGGGTTGTCTAGGTGACTATATGGAGGAGGGGTTTATGGGAGAGGGGTGTAGGTAGGGGTGGTAGGGGTGGGGTTGTCCAGGATACTATATGGAGAATGGGTTTATGGGAGAGGGGTGTAGGTAGGGGTTGGCAGGGGTGGGGTTGTCCAGGTGACTATATGGAGGAGGGGTTTATGGGAGAGGGGTGGTAGGGGTGGGGTTGTCCAGGTGACTATGCGGAGGAGGGGTTTATGGGAGAGGGGTGTAGGTAGGGGTGGTAGGGGTGGGGTTGTCCAGGATACTATATGGAGGAGGGGTATATGGGAGAGGGGTGTAGGTAGGGGTGGTAGGGGTGGGGGTGTCTAGGTGACTATATAAAGGCGGGGTTTATGGGACAGGGGTGTAGGTAGGGGTGGTAGGGGTGGGGTTGTCCAGGTGACTATATGGAGGAGGGGTTTATGGGAGAGGGGTGTAGGTAGGGGTGGTAGGGGTGGGGTTGTCTAGGTGACTATATGGAGGAGGGGTTTATGGGAGAGGGGTGTAGGTAGGGGTGGTAGGGGTGGGGTTGTCCAGGTGACTATATGGAGGAGGGGTTTATGGCAGAGGGGTGTAGGTAGGGGTGGTAGGGGTGGGGTTGTCCAGGATACTATATGGAGGAAGGGTTTATGGGAGAGGGGTGTAGGTAGGGGTTGGCAGGGGTGGGGTTGTCCAGGTGACTATATGGAGGAGGGGTTTATGGGAGAGGGGTGTAGGTAGGGGTGGTAGGGGTGGGGTTGTCCAGGATACTATATGGAGGAGGGGTGTTTGGGGGAGGGGTGTAGGTAGGGGTGGTAGGGGTGGGGTTGTCCAGGTGACTATATAGAGGCGGGGTTTATGGGAGAGGGGTGTAGGTAGGGGTGGTAGGGGTGGGGTTGTCCAGGTGACTATATGGAGGAGGGGTTTATGGCATAGGGGTGTAGGTAGGGGTGGTAGGGGTGGGGTTGTCTAGGTGACTATATGGAGGAGGGGTTTATGGGAGAGGGGTGGTAGGGGTGGGGTTGTCCAGGTGACTATGCGGAGGAGGGGTTTATGGGAGAGGGGTGTAGGTAGGGGTGGTAGGGGTGGGGTTGTCCAGGAGACTATATGGAGGAGGGGTTTATGGGAGAGGGGTGTAGGTAGGGGTGCTGGTGTGGGGTTGTCTAGGTGACTATATGGAGGAGGGGTTTATGGGAGAGGGGTGTAGGTAGGGGTGGTAGGGGTGGGGTTGTCCAGGATACTATATGGAGGAGGGGTTTATGGGAGAGGGGTGTAGGTAGGGGTTGGCAGGGGTGGGGTTGTCCAGGTGACTATATGGAGGAGGGGTTTATGGGAGAGGGGTGTAGGTAGGGGTGGTAGGGGTGGGGTTGTCCAGGATACTATATGGAGGAGGGGTTTATGGGAGAGGGGTGTAGGTAGGGGTGGTAGGGGTGGGGTTGTCCAGGTGACTATATAGAGGCGGGGTTTATGGGAGAGGGGTGTAGGTAGGGGTGGTAGGTGTGGGGTTGTCCAGGTGACTATATGGAGGAGGGGCTTATGGGAGAGGGGTGTAGGTAGGGGTTGTAGGGGTGGGGTTGTCTAGGTGACTATATGGAGGAGGGGTTTATGGCAGAGGGGTGGTAGGGGTGGGGTTGTCCAGGTGACTATTTGGAGGAAGGGTTTATGGGAGAGGGGTGTAGGTAGGGGTGGTAGGGGTGGGGTTGTCCAGGATACTATATGGCGGAGGGGTTTATGGGAGAGGGGTGTAGGTAGGGGTGGTAGGGGTGGGGTTGTCCAGGTGACTATATAGAGGCGGGGTGTATGGGAGAGGGGTGTACTTAGGGGTGGTAGGGGTGGGGTTGTCCAGGTGACTATATGGAGGAGGGGTTTATGGGAGAGGGGCGTAGGTAGGGGTGGTTGGGGTGGGGTTGTCCAGGTGACTATATGGAGGAGGGGTGTTTGGGGGAGGGGTGTAGGTAGGGGTGGTAGGGGTGGGGTTGTCCAGGTGACTATATAGAGGCGGGGTTTATGGGAGAGGGGTGTAGGTAGGGGTGGTAGGGGTGGGGTTGTCCAGGTGACTATATGGAGGAGGGGTTTATGGCAGAGGGGTGTAGGTAGGGGTGGTAGGGGTGGGGTTGTCTAGGTGACTATATGGAGGAGGGTTTTATGGGAGAGGGGTGGTAGGGGTGGGGTTGTCCAGGTGACTATGCGGAGGAGGGGTTTATGGGAGAGGGGTGTAGGTAGGGGTGGTAGGGGTGGGGTTGTCCAGGATACTATATGGAGGAGGGGTATATGGGAGAGGGGTGTTGGTAGGGGTGGTAGGGGTGGGGGTGTCTAGGTGACTATATAAAGGCGGGGTTTATGGGACAGGGGTGCAGGTAGGGGTGGTAGGGGTGGGGTTGTCCAGGTGACTATATGGAGGAGGGGTTTATGGCAGAGGGGTGTAGGTAGGGGTGGTAGGGGTGGGGGTGTCCAGGTGACTATATAAGGGCGGGGTTTATGGGAGAGGGGTGTAGGTAGGGGTGGTAGGGGTGGGGCTGTATAGGAGACTATATGGAGGAGGGGTTTATGGGAGAGGGGTGTAGGTAGGGGTGCTGGTGTGGGGTTGTCTAGGTGACTATATGGAGGAGGGGTTTATGGGAGAGGGGTGTAGGTAGGGGTGGTAGGGGTGGGGTTGTCCAGGATACTATATGGAGGAGGGGTTTATGGGAGAGGGGTGTAGGTAGGGGTTGGCAGGGGTGGGGTTGTCCAGGTGACCATATGGAGGAGGGGTTTATGCTAGAGGGGTGTAGGTAGGGGTGGTAGGGGTGGGGTTGTCCAGGATACTATATGGAGGAGTGGTTTATGGGAGAGGGGTGTAGTTAGGGGTGGTAGGGGTGGGGTTGTCCAGGTGACTATATAGAGGCGGGGTTTATGGGAGAGGGGTGTAGGTAGGGGTGGTAGGGGTGGGGGTGTCCAGGTGACTATGTGGAGGAGGGGTTTATGGGGGAGGGGTGTAGGTAGGGGTTGTAGGGGTGGGGTTGTCTAGGTGACTATATGGAGGAGGGGTTTATGGCAGAGGGGTGGTAGGGGTGGGGTTGTCCAGGTGAATATTTGGAGGAGGGGTTTATGGGAGAGGGGTGTAGGTAGGGTGGTAGGGGTGGGGTTGTCCAGGATACTATATGGAGGAGGGGTTTATGGGAGAGGGGTGTAGGTAGGGGTGGTAGGGGTGGGGTTGTCCAGGTGACTATATAGAGGCGGGGTTTATGGGAGAGGGGTGTAGGTAGGGGTGGTAGGGGTGGGGGTGTCCAGGTGACTATGTGGAGGAGGGGTTTATGGGGGAGGGGTGTAGGTAGGGCTGATGGAGTGGGGTTGTCCAGGTGACTATATGGAGGAGGGGTTTATGGCAGAGGGGTGTAGGTAGGGGTGGTAGGGGTGGGGTTGTCTAGGTGACTATATGGAGGAGGGGTTTATGGGAGAGGGGTGGTAGGGGTGGGGTTGTCCAGGTGACTATATGGAGGAGGGGTTTATGGGAGAGGGGTGTAGGTAGGGGTTGAAGGGGTGGGGTTGTCCAGGTGACTACATAGAGGCGGGGTTCATGGGAGAGGGGTGTAGGTATAGGGGTGGTAGGGGTGGGGTTGTCCAGGTGACTATATGGAGGAGGGGTTTAATGGGAGAGGGGTGTAGGTAGGGGTGGTAGGGGTGGGGTTGTCCAGGATACTATATGGAGGAGGGGTTTATGGGAGAGGGGTGTAGGTAGGGGTGCTGGAGTGGGGTTGTCTAGGTGACTATATGGAGGAGGGGTTTATGGGAGAGGGGTGTAGGTAGGGGTGGTAGGGGTGGGGTTGTCCAGGATACTATATGGAGGAGGGGTTTATGGAAGAGGGGTGTACGTAGGGGTGGCAGGGGTGGGGTTGTCCAGGTGACTATGTGGAGGAGGGATTTATGGGAGAGGGGTGTAGGTAGGGGTGGTAGGGGTGGGGTTGTCCAGGATACTATATGGAGGAGGGGTTTATGGGAGAGGGGTGTAGGTAGGGGTGGTAGGGGTGGGGGTGTCCAGGTGACTATGTGGAGGAGAGGTTTATGGGAGAGGGGTGTAGGTAGGGGTGGTAGGGGTGGGGTTGTCCAGGTGACTATATGGAGGAGGGGTTTATGGGAGAGGGGTGTAGGTAGGGGTGGTAGGGGTGGGGTTGTCCAGGATACTATATGGAGGAGGGGTTTATGGGAGAAGGGTGTAGGTAGGGGTCGTAGGGGTGGGGTTGTCCAGGTGACTATGTGGAGGAGGGGTTTATGGGAGAGGGGTGTAGGTAGGGGTGGTTGGGGTGGGGTTGTCCAGGTGACTATATGGAGGAGGGGTTTATGGGAGAGGGGTGTAGGTAGGGGTGGTAGGGGTGGGGGTGTCCAGGTGACTATATAAAGGCGGGGTTTATGGGAGAGGGGTGTAGGTAGGGGTGGTAGGGGTGGGGTTGTCTAGGTGACTATATGGAGGAGGGGTTTATGGGAGAGGGGTGTAGGTAGAGGTGCTGGAGTGGGGTTGTCTAGGTGACTATATGGAGGAGGGGTTTATGGGAGAGGGGTGTAGGTAGGGGTGGTAGGGGTGGGGTTGTCCAGGATACGATATTGAGGAGGGGTTTATGGGAGAGGGGTGTAGGTAGGGGTTGGCAGGGGTGGGGTTGTCCAGGTGACTATATGGAGGAGGGGTTTATGGGAGAGGGGTGTAGGTAGGGGTGGTAGGGGTGGGGTTGTCTAGGTGACTATATGGAGGAGGGGTTTATGGGAGAGGGGTGTAGGTAGGGGTGCTGGAGTGGGGTTGTCTAGGTGACTATATGGAGGAGGGGTATATGGGAGAGGGGTGTAGGTAGGGGTGGTAGAGGTGGGGTTGTCCAGGATACTATATGGAGGAGGGGTTTATGGGAGAGGGGTGTAGGTAGGGGTTGGCAGGGGTGGGGTTGTCCAGGTGACTATATGGAGGAGGGGTTTATGGGAGAGGGGTGTAGGTAGGGGTGGTAGGGGTGAGGTTGTCCAGGATACTATATGGAGGAGGGGTTTATGGGAGAGGGGTGTAGGTAGGGGTGGTAGGGGTGGGGGTGTCCAGGTGACTATATAAAGGCGGGGTTTATGGGAGAGGGGTGTAGGTAGGGGTGGTAGGGGTGGTGTTGTCTAGGTGACTATATGGAGGAGGGGTTTATGGGAGAGGGGTGTAGGTAGGGGTGGTAGGGGTGGGGGTGTCCAGGTGACTATATAAAGGCGGGGTTTATGGGAGAGGGGTGTAGGTAGGGGTTGGCAGGGGTGCGGTTGTCCAGGTGACTATATGGAGGAGGGGTTTATGGGAGAGGGGTGTAGGTAGGGGTGGTAGGGGTGGGGTTGTCCAGGTGACTATATAGAGGCGGGGTGTATGGGAGAGGGGTGTACGTAGGGGTGGTAGGGGTGGGGTTGTCCAGGTGACTATATGGAGGAGGGGTTTATGGGAGAGGGGCGTCGCTAGGGGTGGTTGGGGTGGGGTTGTCCAGGTGACTATATGGAGGAGGGGTGTTTGGGGGAGGGGTGTAGGTAGGGGTGGTAGGGGTGGGGTTGTCCAGGTGACTATATAGAGGCGGGGTTTATGGGAGAGGGGTGCAGGTAGGGGTGGTAGGGGTGGGGTTGTCCAGGTGACTATATGGAGGAGGGGTTTATGGCAGAGGGGTGTAGGTAGGGGTGGTAGGGGTGGGGTTGTCCAGGATACTATATGGAGGAGGGGTTTATGGGAGAGGGGTGGTAGGGGTGGGGTTGTCCAGGTGACTATACGGAGGAGGGGTTTATGGGAGAGGGGTGTAGGTAGGGGTGGTAGGGGTGGGGTTGGCCAGGATACTATATGGAGGAGGGGTTTATGGGAGAGGGGTGTAGGTAGGGGTGGTAGGGGTGGGGTTGTCCAGGTGACTATATAGAGGCGGGGTTTATGGGAGAGGGTTGTAGGTAGGGGTGGTAGGGGTGGGGTTGTCCAGGTGACTATATGGAGGAGGGGTTTATGGCAGAGGGGTGTAGGTAGGGGTGGTAGGGGTGGGGTTGTCTAGGTGACTATATGGAGGAGGGGTTTATGGGAGAGGGGTGTAAGTAGGGGTGGTAGGGGTGGGGTTGTCCAGGTGACTATATGGAGGAGGGGTTTATGGCAGAGGGGTGTAGGTAGGGGTGGTAGGGGTGGGGTTGTCTAGGTGACTATATGGAGGAGGGATTTATGGGAGAGGGGTGTAGGTAGGGGTGCTGGAGTGGGGTTGTCTAGGTGACTATATGGAGGAGGGGTTTATGGGAGAGGGGTGTAGGTAGGGGTGGTAGGGGTGGGGTTGTCCAGGATACTATATGGAGGAGGGGTTTATGGGAGAGGGGTGTAGGTAGGGGTTGGCAGGGGTGGGGTTGTCCAGGTGACTATATGGAGGAGGGGCTTATGGGAGAGGGGTGTAGGTAGGGGTGGTAGGGGTTGGGTTGTCCAGGATACTATATGGAAGAGGGGTTTATGGGAGAGGGGTGTAGGTAGGGTTGGTAGGGGTGGGGTTGTCCAGGTGACTATATAGAGGCGGGGTTTATGGGAGAGGGGTGTAGGTAGGGGTGGTAGGGGTGGGGTTGTCCAGGTGACTATATGGAGGGGGGGTTTATGGCAGAGGGGTGTAGGTAGGGGTGGTAGGGGTGGGGTTGTCTAGGTGACTATATGGAGGAGGGGTTTATGGGAGAGGGGTGGTAGGGGTGGGGTTGTCCAGGTGACTATATGGAGGAGGGGTTTATGGGAGAGGGGTGTAGGTAGGGGTTGAAGGGGTGGGGTTGTCCAGGTGACTATATAGAGGCGGGGTTTATGGGAGAGGGGTGTAGGTAGGGGTGGTAGGGGTGGGGTTGTCCAGGTGACTATATGGAGGAGGGGTTTAATGGGAGAGGGGTGTAGGTAGGGGTGGTGGGGGTGGGGTTGTCTAGGATACTATATGGAGGAGGGGTTTATGGGAGAGGGGTGTAGGTAGGGGTGATAGGGGTGGGGTTGTCCAGGTGACTATGTGGAGGAGGGGTTTATGGGAGAGGGGTGTAGGTAGGGATGGTAGGGGTGGGGGTGTCCAGGTGACTATATAGAGACGGGGTTTATGGGAGAGGGGTGTAGGTAGGGGTGGTAGGGGTGGGGTGGTCTAGGTGACTATATGGAGGAGGGGTTTATGGGAGAGGGGTGTAGGTAGGTGTGGTAGGGGTGGGGTTGTCGAGGTGACTATATGGAGGAGGGGTTTATGGGAGATGGGTGGTAGGGGTGGGGTTGTCCAGGTGACTATATGGAGGAAGGGTTTATGGGAGAGGGGTGTAGGTAGGGGTGGTTGGGGTGGGGTTGTCCAGGTGACTATATGGAGGAACGGTTTATGGGAGAGGGGTGTAGGTAGGGGTGGTAGGGGTGGGGTTGTCCAGGTGACTATATTGAGGCGGGGTTTATGGGAGAGGGGTGGTAGGGGTGGGGTTGTCCAGGTGACTATATAGAGACGGGGTTTATGGGAGAGGGGTGGTAGGGGTGGGGTTGTCCAGGTGACTATATGGAGGAAGGGTTTATGGGAGAGGGGTGTAGGTAGGGGTGGTTGGGGTGGGGTTGTCCAGGTGACTATATGGAGGAACGGTTTATGGGAGAGGGGTGTAGGTAGGGGTGGTAGGGGTGGGGTTGTCCAGGTGACTATATTGAGGCGGGGTTTATGGGAGAGGGGTGGTTGGGGTTGGGTTGTCCAGGTGACTATATGGAGGAGGGGTTTATGGGAGAGGGGTGGTAGGGGTGGGGTTGTCCAGGTGACTATATGGAGGAAGGGTTTATGGGAGAGGGGTGTAGGTAGGGGTTGGCAGGGGTGGGGGTGTCCAGGTGACTATAAGGATGAGGGGTGTTTGGGGGAGGGGTGTAGGTAGGGGTTGGCAGGGGTGGGGTTGTCCAGGTGACTATAAGGAGGAGGGGTGTTTGGGGGAGGGGTGTAGGTAGGGGTTGGCAGGGGTGGGGTTGTCCAGGTGACTATAAGGAGGAGGGGTGTTCGGGGGAGGGGTGTAGGTAGGGGTTGGCAGGGGTGGGGTTGTCCATGTGACTATAAGGATGAGGGGTGTTTGGGGGAGGGGTGTAGGTAGGGGTTGGCAGGGTGGGGGTGTCCAGGTGACTATAAGGAGGAGGGGTGTTTGGGGGAGGGGCGTGTAGAGGAGGAGTGTGTAGAGGAGGGGTGTAGGTAATGGGCTTGGGGTCAGAAGTCGACATCCTGTGGGTTCTCATGTAAATCGGACGTGTCCTGTTGTCGATCGGTGACCAGAGGATACTGATGGCCCGAGTAGCAGGTCCACCGTTTTCACCCCATGCTTCATCCTTCGCTCCAGTTTGTAAAGTTATTGTGAAAGTAAACGTTTTAGACTAACGGTCAGATATCGGTGGCGGTGTGGGGGCGGCGTTTGACATTCGCAAGGTCATCGAGACGCAAGTCACAGAGCGACAGTTGAGACGTGAGCGGTGTCACGTACGTCAAAGAGCGACAGTTGAGACGTGAGCAGTGTCACGGACGTCACAGAGCGACAGTTGAGACGTGAGCGGTGTCACGGACATCACAGAGCGACAGTTGAGACGTGAGCAGTGTTACAGACTTCACAGAACGACAGTTGAGACGTGACCAGTGTCACGCACGTCACAGAACGACAGTTGAGACGTGACCAGTGTCACGCACGTCACAGAGCGACAGTTGAGACGCGAGCAGTGTCACGCACGTCACGCACACTCGCGTGACGAGAGATTGGTACGCGTCAATCGAGAGTGATGGCTCAGGTCCATATTACCATGATTACTGCTGATCCAATGGATACAACATATGTATATGATCCCCGTTCGGTGTCGGTAGAAATGACTTGTTTGCAACTGGCGAAACGTGTTATATGTAGACGGTGTATGTATAATAATAAGTAAAGAGTACTTCTATCTGGCGCCGAGAAAGGGGAGGAGGTAGCGGTCCACACCTGCCAACGAGGGTGGCCCGGGGGGAACAGCGGGAAGGTGGGGATGAGCAGGGGGGTGGGGTGAGGGGCGGAGAGGGGGGTGGGGGGGGGTGGGGGGCGTGCTCCCGGAGTCCACGAGCGTGTACACGGACGGCCAGCCTGGCGGCATTGTGCCAGGCACTCGCGGGGCGGATTGATTTACACCGACACGTATTCAAACGGTTGTCAATGACAACTTTCAATGGCAGTCATCAATTAGGGGCGACCACAATGGTCGGCACTGAAGACATTAGGGATCACAGGCGATGACGACCAGGCAGCAGGGGGGGGGGGGGGCAGGCAGTGAGGTGGGGGGGAGGCAGGGTAGGGGGCATGCAGAGTGGGGAGGCAGGCATGAGGGACATTCATAGTGGGGGTGGCATGCACGGGGGGCCAGGCAGAGTGGGAGGAGGCAGGCATGGGGGGCATGCAGAGGGGGGGGGCAGGTATAGGGGGACAGGCAGAGGCAGAGGGGGGGGGGGCAGGCAGAGGGGGGGGGCAGAGTGGGGGGCAGGCAAAGGTGCGTTTGTCTATCGGGGGATCGGGTGGGGAGGGGTGGGATGGGCCATCGGGTGTGGGAAGGGAGATGCGGCTAACAGACTGGACGCCTGTCGCTGCGTGACGGTTAACTGAGTGAGGGAAGGAGGGTGGATGGCTAGGGGGGGAGGGGGGGGGCGTTGTGATTAACGGACCTGATGACCCCATAAATCTGTCGTCAATGTGATGTAGCGGCAGATGAACTTTCTGCATATTTTTTTTATTAATGAGGGTCCATTGTTGTTGTGCACTCGACAGATTTAACTGACGGACCGGAATTCTCTCGCTAGGCGTCGCTGCCTGCCTTGCCGCCGCCTGGCGATCGACTCCTATCAGCAATGTCACATTTAGATGATTTCTTGCCGAATTAGCCATATAGTGCCAGCCAGTACTACTAGCACGTCTAACGCCCACTCTGATCGGACCCTGATCAAACCTTCAGCTAGTCTCCCTCCGCTTGAAGTGTGTCCACCAGCTTTGCGAATTCCTTCATTCTACGTCTTAACGACCTGCGCATAATTATCATGGAGCATAGACACCGGAATGATGTCCCCGAAGTATACAAATTATGTCAGATATCCGGAATAAAATGTATGGAAGAAAAAGACATCCGTCAGAGCTCACAGTGTACCACGCCACACCGGTCAGAGCTCACAGTGTACCACACCACACCTGTCAGGGCTCACAGTGTACCACGCCACACCGGTCAGAGCTCACAGTGTACCACACCACACCGGTCAGAGCTCACAGTGTACCACACCACACCGGTCAGAGCTCTCAATGTACCACACCACACCGGTCAGAGCTCACAGTGTACCACACCACACCGGTCAGAACTCACAGTGTACAACACCAAATCGGTCAGAGCTCACAGTGTACCACACCACACCTGTCAGAGCTCACAGTGTACCACACCACATCAGTCAGAGCTCACAGTGTACCACGCCACACCGGTCAGAACTCACAGTGTACCACACCACACCGGTCAGAGCTCACAGTGTACCACACCACACCGGTCAGAGCTCTCAGTGTACCACACCACACCAGTCAGAGCTCACAGTGTACCATGCCACACCGGTCAGAGCTCACAGTGTACCACGCCACACCGGTCAGAACTCACAGTGTACCACACCACACCGGTCAGAGCTCACAGTGTACCACACCACACCGGTCAGAACTCACAGTGTACAACACCAAATCGGTCAGAGCTCACAGTGTACCACACCACACCTGTCAGAGCTCACAGTGTACCACACCACACCTGCCCGAGCTCACAGTTAACCACACCACACCGGTCAGAGATCACAGTGTACAACACCACATCAGTCAGAGCTCACAGTGTACCACGCCACACCGGCCAGAGCTCACAGTGTACCACGCCACACCGGTCAGAACTCACAGTGTACCACACCACACCGGTCAGAGCTCACAGTGTACCACACCACACCGGTCAGAACTCACAGTGTACAACACCACACCTGTCAGAGCTCACAGTGTACCACACCACACCGGTCATAGCTCACAGTGTACCACACCACACCGGTCAGAGCTCACAGTGTACCACACCACACCTGTCAGGGCTCAAAGTGTACTACACCACACCTGTCAGAGCTCACAGTGTACCACACCACACCGGTCATAGCTCACAGTGTACCACACCACACCGGTCAGAGCTCACAGTGTACCACACCACACCTGTCAGGGCTCAAAGTGTACTACACCACACCTGTCAGAGCTCACAGTGTACCACACCACACCGGTCATAGCTCACAGTGTACCACACCACACCGGTCAGAGCTCACAGTGTACCACACCACACCGGTCAGAACTCACAGTGTACCACACCACACCGGCCAGAGCTCACAGTGTACCACGCCACACCGGTCAGAACTCACAGTGTACCACACCACACCGGTCAGAGCTCACAGTGTACCACACCACACCGGTCAGAACTCACAGTGTACAACACCACACCAGTCAGAGCTCACAGTGTACCACACCACACCGGTCATAGCTCACAGTGTACCACACCACACCGGTCAGAGCTCACAGTGTACCACACCACACCTGTCAGGGCTCAAAGTGTACTACACCACACCGGTCAGAGCTCACAGTGTACCACACCACACCGGTCATAGCTCACAGTGTACCACACCACACCGGTCAGAGCTCACAGTTTACCACACCACACCGGTCAGAACTCACAGTGTACTACACCACACCTGTCAGAGCTCACAGTGTACCACACCACACCGGTCATAGCTCACAGTGTACCACACCACACCGGTCAGAGCTCACAGTGTACCACACCACACCTGTCAGGGCTCAAAGTGTACCACGCCAAACCGGCCAGAGCTCACAGTGTACCACACCACACCGGTCAGAATCACAGTGTACCACACCACACCGGTCAGAGCTCACAGTGTACCACACCACACCGGTCAGAACTCACAGTGTACCACACCACACCGGTCATAGCTCACAGTGTACCACACCACACCGGTCAGAACTCACAGTGTACAACACCAAACCGGTCTGAGCTCACAGTGTACCACACCACACCGGTCAGAACTCACAGTGTACCACACCACACCGGTCAGAGCTCACAGTCTACTACACCACACCGGTCAGAGCTCACAGTGTACCACACCACACCTGTCAGGGCTCAAATTGTACCCCCCAAACCGGCCAGAGCTCACAGTGTACCACACCACACCGGTCAGAATCACAGTGTACCACACCACACCGGTCAGAGCTCACAGTGTACCACACCACACCGGTCAGAACTCACAGTGTACCACACCACACCGGTCATAGCTCACAGTGTACCACACCACACCGGTCAGAACTCACAGTGTACAACACCAAACCGGTCTGAGCTCACAGTGTACCACACCACACCGGTCAGAACTCACAGTGTACCACACCACACCGGTCAGAGCTCACAGTCTACTACACCACACCGGTCAGAGCTCACAGTGTACCACACCACACCTGTCAGGGCTCAAATTGTACCCCGCCAAACCGGCCAGAGCTCACAGTGTACCACACCACACCGGTCAGAATCACAGTGTACCACACCACACCGGTCAGAGCTCACAGTGTACCACACCACACCGGTCAGAACTCACAGTGTACCACACCACACCGGTCATAGCTCACAGTGTACCACACCACACCGGTCAGAACTCACAGTGTACAACACCACACCAGTCAGAGCTCACAGTGTACCACAACACACCGGTCAGAACTCACAGTGTACCACACCACACCGGTCAGAGCTCACAGTCTACTACACCACACCGGTCAGAGCTCTCAGTGTACCACACCACACAGTAAGCTGCTCATTAAGCTGGTTCCACACCACACCGGTCAGTAAACTGTTCAGTAAGCTGGTTCCACATCACAATGGTCAGTAAGCTGGTTCTACACCACCATGGTCCGAAAGCTGTTCAGTAAGCTGGTTCCACACCACACAGGTCAGTGAGCTGTTCAGTAAGCTGGTTCCACACCATGCAGATCAGTAAGCTGTTCAGTTAGCTGGTTCCAGATCACAATGGTCAGTAAGCTGGTTCTACACCACACCGGTCAGTAAGCTGTTTAGTAAGCTGGTTCCACACCACACCCGTCAGTAAGCTGTTTAGTAAGCTGGTTCCACACCACACCGGTCAGTAAGCTGTTCAGTAAGCTGGTTCCACACCACACAGGTCAGTAAGCTGTTTAGTAAGCTGGTTCCACACCACACAGGTCAGTAAGCTGTTCAGTTAGCTGGTTCCAGATCACAATGGTCAGTAAGCTGGTTCTACACCACACCGGTCAGTAAGCTGTTTAGTAAGCTGGTTCCACACCACACCGGTCAGTAAGCTGATTAGTAAGCTTGTTCCACACCACACCAGTCAGTAAGCTGTTCAGTAAGCTGGTTCCACACCACACAGGTCAGTAAGCTGTTTAGTAAGCTGGTTCCACACCACACAGATCAGTAAGCTGTTCAGTTAGCTGGTTCCAGATCACAATGGTCAGTAAGCTGGTTCCACACCACACCGGTCAGTAAGCTATTCAGTAAGCTGGTTCCACACCATAATGATAAGTAAGTTGTTCAGTAAGCTGGTTCCACACCATAAAGGCCAGTAAGCCGTTCAGTAAGCTGGTTCCACACCATACCGGTCAGTAAGCTGTTCAGTAAGCTGGTTCCACACCACACCGGTCAGTAAGCTGTTCAATAAGCTGGTTCCACACCATATAGGTCAGTAAGCCGTTCTGTAAGCTGGTTCCAGGTCACAATGGTCAGTAAGCTGGTTCTACACCACACCGGTCAGTAAGCTGGTTCCACACCATAGAGGTCAGTAAGCTGTTTATTAAGCTGGTTCTGCACCACACAGGTCATTAAGCTGGTTCCACACCACAGAGGTCAGTAAGCTGTTTATTAAGCTGGTTCTGCACCACACAGGTCATTAAGCTGGTTCCACACCATAGAGGTCAGTAAGCTGTTAATTAAGCTGGTTCCACACCACACAGGTCAGTAAGCTGTTAATTAAGCTGGTTCTACACCACACCGGTCAGTAAGCTGGTTCCACACCATAGAGGTCAGTAAGCTGTTTATTAAGCTGGTTCTGCACCACACAGGTCATTAAGCTGGTTCCACACCATAGAGGTCAGTAAGCTGTTAATTAAGCTGGTTCTACACCACACCGGTCAGTAAGCTGGTTCCACACCATAGAGGTCAGTAAGCTGTTTATTAAGCTGGTTCTGCACCACACAGGTCATTAAGCTGGTTCCACACCATAGAGGTCAGTAAGCTGTTAATTAAGCTGGTTCTGCACCACACAGGTCAGTAAGCTGTTTAGTAAGCTGGTTCTGCACCACACAGGTCAGTAAGCTCTTCAATAAGCTGGCTTCACACCACAATGTCCAGCATCTGTTCAGTAAGCTGGTTCCCTTAGCCAGCTATAAGCACGCAACGAGTTAACATGGCGACGCACGCCGCGCCAGGTCACGTGACGCGTGGTGGGAATTACGGCACCATTAGTGTCGATAAACCGCCCCCCCCCCCCCTCACCCTCGCCCTCCTCCCCGGGCCACATCGCCGGGGGGGGGGGGCAGGGGGTCCGCACAATCCTCACCTGATCTAATCAAGCTTTATGGTTGAACATCAGCTCGACTGAGGTGTACCCGGATAAGCAGAACTTACGGTTGCGGGTGGACCTCGCTCACGGCTGGCGGGCTACTTCTTAATAAGGCAGCAATTAACGGGAAGATTCCAGGGCCGTAGATAACCATCAGCATGACGCCTTTACCACCGACCCAAACGCCGAATCGCGCCAGCTTATTTGCTCGCCTTTTTTAAATGGTGTCAGATCGAGGCTGTATGTTGGTCTGTGAAAGAAAGACGGCGATTGACCGGCGAGAGGGCGGGGGGAAGGGGGATGGGAGGAGGTGGGGGGGGGGGGGGGGGGGCTGCAGGGCTTGCTGGTAATAAGTGTTTTCGGGATCACCAGGGGACGCCAGGTTAGGATGCCTATGATTAGCGACGTGATTGGATCTCGACAAACAACACGTGACCAGTCAGATGCGCGTGATGTCACGCACACGTGGCCATTGACGTCACGGGCTTTACTTCCGTGTTCTCTGAGCCCACTGTTAATAGAACCCTGAAGATTGATGAAGATTGATGCGCAAATATCCATTTCCTTAACTACTGCAATGACGATACGTGGGAATATTAATCAAGGAAACTTGGCATATAGCATACCATTAGAGACAACGTTTCTACTGCGCCGGGGGATGTGCCCCCCCCCCCTCCACCCTCCGTACTCCTCCTCTCGTGTTACCCAAGTGAAGTCTGTGAAGTCTGTGAAGTCTGTGAAGCCTGTGAAGTCTGTGAAACCTGTAAAGTCTGTGAAAAACCTGTGAAGTCTGTGAAACCTGTGAAGTCTGTGAAGTCTGTATATTATGTGAAGTCTGTGAAGTCTGTGAATTCTGTGAAGTCTGTGAAACCTGTGAATTCTGTGAAGGCTGTGAAGGCTGTGAAGTCTTTGAAGTGTGTGGCGTCTGTGACGTCTGTGACACCTGTGAAACCGGTAAAATCTGTGAATTCTGTGAAGTCTGTGAAGTCTGTATATTATGTGAAGTCTGTGAAGTCTGTAAAGTCTGTGAAACCTGTGAAGTCTGTGAAACCTGTGAATTCTGTGAAGGCTGTGAAGGCTGTGAAGTCTATGAAGTGTGTGGCGTCTGTGACGTCTGTGAAACCTGTGAAGTCTGTGAAAAACCTGTGAAGTCTGTGAAACCTGTGAAGTCTGTGAAGTCTGTATATTATGTGAAGTCTGTGAAGTCTGTGAATTCTGTGAAGTCTGTGAAACCTGTGAATTCTGTGAAGGCTGTGAAGGCTGTGAAGTCTATGAAGTGTGTGGCGTCTGTGACGTCTGTGACACCTGTGAAACCGGTAAAATCTGTGAACTCTGTGAAGTCTGTGAAGTCTGTATATTATGTGAAGTCTGTGAAGTCTGTAAAGTCTGTGAAACCTGTGAAGTCTGTGAAACCTGTGAATTCTGTGAAGGCTGTGAAGGCTGTGAAGTCTATGAAGTGTGTGGCGTCTGTGACGTCTGTGACACCTGTGAAATCTGTGAATTCTGTGAAGTCTGTGAATTCTGTGAAGTCTGAGAAGTATGTGAAGTCTGTGAAACCTGTGAATTCTGTGAAACCTGTGAAGTCTGTGAAGTCTGTATATTATGTGAAGTCTGTGAAGTCTGTGAAACCTGTGAAACCTGTGAATTCTGTGAAGTCTGTGAAGTCTGTGAATTCTGTAAAGGCTGAGAAGTATGTGAAGTCTGTGAAACCTGTGAATTCTGTGAAACCTGTAAAGTCTGTGAAGTCTGTGAATTATGTGAAGTTTGTGAAGTCTGTGAAGTCTGTGAAGTCTGTGAAGTCTGTGAAACCTGTGAAGTCTGTAAAACCTGTGAAGTCTGTGAAGTCTGTATATTATGTAAAGTCTGTGAATTTGTGAAGTCTGTGAATTCTGAGAAGTATGTGAAGGCTGTGAAACCTGTGAATTCTGTGAAACCTGTGAAGTCTGTGAAGTCTGTGAATTATGTGAAGTCTGTGAATTCTGTGAAACCTGTAAAGTCTGTGAAGTCTGTGAAGTCTGTGAAGTCTGTGAAACCTGTAAAGTCTGTGAAACCTGTGAAGTCTGTGAATTCTGTGAAGTCTGTGAAATCTGTGAATTATGTGAAGTCTGTGAAGTCTGTGAAACCTGTAAAGTCTGTGAAGTCTGTGAAGTCTGTGAAATCTGTGAGGCTGTGAAACCTGTGAAGTCTGGGAAGTCTGTGAAACCTGTGAAGTCTGGGAAACCTGTGAAACCTGCCGTTTATCGCCAGTACCTTGCACGATCGCTGATGTTGACGGGTCGCCTGTCTGTCGCAGCGGTGTGGTGGGAAGAGCTGATTCCATGACAGGGAACTATAAATGTAGGGACCTTTGACGCCGTGTCTGATTAACCTGGCCTGGGGGGGTGGGGGGTGGTTAAGGTGTTGTAGGGTGGTGGGGTGGGGGTGGTGGGGGCTGGCGTCGCATGACAGTCGGGACTGCCTGACCCGTGACTGTGGGAGGTGGGTGGGATGAGGGCAGGGGAGAGTCATGTAGAAGGGAGGGGTGGGGGTGGGGGTGGGCATGAGGGGAGGTCAGTGGTGACTGACCCCGCACGTTATGTCCGAAAGTAAACGAAACCCGTCCCAGGAGGTGGGGGGAGGGGTAGCTTTTGAAGACAATAGAAGACAACGAATAGTGTTCGGTGGGATAATTTCAAATGAAATATCTCCGCTTTCTCATCTCATCCGCTGATGCGGAGCCCGCCCCCCCCCCCCCGCATCCCTCGCTCGCTCGTTCCTCCTCCAGCCCCACACACTCCACTCGCGTCCCCCGCACACACCTACATCCCTGTCTCCTTACGCCCCCCGCCCCACCCATACCTCCCCTCCTGCCCCGCTACCCCTCCCCCCCACCACTTCCCTGGCCCCCTCCACCCCTCAGAATAAACACCGTATCAAGTCAAGGTAGCCAATAGCCATTGATTTTTTTCTTCTGATTCCGGCCAATGAGAGACCCGGTAAATCAGAGTTTAAGGGACAGCCGTGATGGTTACCACTTTGGACGCCCGTATGTGAACCGCACCCCCCCCCCCCTCCCCCCCCCCCCCTTGTGCCCTCCTCCCCCCTCCGCCCCCCCTACCCCGCGGCCCTGGCGGCGACCGGCGACGGTCAGTCACGTTAATCTCCACTCCTACTCGACTTGAGAACCACTGGCGCCCCTGGTGGCAAGCAGCCTCATTACTCTTTATTAATGATGATACTTATCAAGTAATGGAGTCCTACTGTGACCAAAACGATTATTAGGCAAAGCCGGGCCTGACTGAATGACTGCCTATCTCCCGGCCTCTTTATGTCCGCAGCCCCGCCGTCTGCCGCCACCCCCCCCCCCCCCACAAACTCTCCGCGCCCACCCCATCCGAACCATATCCCGGGCCCGCTGTCCGTCGCACTGAATCCTGGGAAGGGTGAGTTACGGTCACCCCGCAGAGAGACTCGGAGTAAAAATGGCGGCGTCATCAGACGCCTTCCACCTGATCACGTGGTGTGACGGCCGTCGTCACGGAAAGTGTCAGAGCGCCGGGGGGCGTGAGGGGGGAGGGTGGGAGGGGGTCAGTACAGGTCAGTATAGGGGTAAGGAAGTGAACGCGCCAAGACCAACATATGTTGCTGGACTACTGGGCAGGCACGGATGATTTCAAAATAAAAATTCAAATCATATCTTCCTGGCCAAGTGGTGTGACGCGGTGATAATGGAAAGGTAATAAACACACGTGACATAGGAGACTAAGAGCGGATGGTGCCTCCATGTTCGTGTAATGAACTGTTGCTGGCATCAGTGACTTGGCGGTGGACTGGTGTTGACAGTCACGTTGTGCGCGGGGCCGCCCCGACCACAACACTCGCGCGTGGCTCCTGCACTCGAGACTAAACACACAGAGGCGCCGCCATTTTGTTTAACCGTCTCCACTGATCACGTGATGCATTTCTGGCGGTGCCTCTATGTCACCATCCATTATGTAAAGATTTAGGTACAAATAGACCGGTACCTGTGTCTTCTACATAACTTGGCGATCATGTATTCCCTGCCTTCAGATTAATGTTTGTTATTTAAATTTGCACTACAACATGCTGTTAGCTTTAATACATTCATTTAAAAAAAAAAACTTTGGTGATCCTACAATGTGCCAAGATCCAAGGTCTCCGGTCCCATTGTTACTGTATGGATGACCTGTAGGGCAGTCTCCGGTCCCATTGTTACTGTATGGATGACCTGTAGGGCAGTCTCCGGTCCCATTGTTACTGTATGGATGACCTGTAGGGCAGTCTCTGGTCCCATTGTTACTGTATGGATGACCTGTAGGGCAGTGTCCGGTCCCATTGTTACTGTATGGATGACCTGTAGGGCAGTCTCCGGTCCCATTGTTACTGTATGGATGACCTGTAGGGCAGTCTCTGGTCCCATTGTTACTGTATGGATGACCTGTAGGGCAGTCTCCGGTCCCATTGTTACTGTATGGATGACCTGTAGGGCAGTCTCTGGTCTCATTGTTACTGTATGGATGACCTGTAGGGCAGTCTCCGGTCCCATTGTTACTGTATGGATGACCTGTAGAGCAGTCTCCGGTTCCATTGTTACTGTATGGATGTCCTGTAGGGCAGTCTCTGGTCCCATTGTTATTGTATGGATGACCTGTAGGGCAGTCTTCGGTCCCATTGTTACTGTATGGATGACGTGTAGGGCAGTCTCCGGTCCCATTGTTACTGTATGGATGACCTGTAGGGCAGTCTCCGGTCCCACTGTTACTGTGTGGATGGCCTGTACGGCAGTCTCCGGTCCCATTGTTACTGTATGGATGACGTGTAGGGCAGTCTCCGGTCCCATTGTTACTGTATGGATGACCTGTAGGGCAGTCTCCGGTCCCATTGTTACTGTATGGATGACCTGTAGGGCAGTCTCTGGTCCCATTGTTACTGTATGGATGACATCTAGGGCAGTCTCCGGTCCCATTGTTACTGTATGGATGACCTGTAGGGCAGTCACCGGTCCCATTGTTACTGTATGGATGACCTGTAGGGCAGTCTCTGGTCTCATTGTTACTGTATGGATGACCTGTAGGGCAGTGTCTGGTCCCATTGTTACTGTATGGATGACCTGTAGAGCAGTCTCCGGTCCCATTGTTACTGTATGGATGACCTGTAGGGCAGTCTCTGGTCCCATTGTTGCTGTATGGATGACCTGTAGGGCTGTCTCTGGTCCCATTGTTGCTGTATGGATGACGTGTAGGGCTGTCTTCGGTCCCATTGTTACTGTATGGATGACCTGTAGGGCAGTCTCCGGTCCCCTTGTCACTGTATGGATGGCCTGTAGGGCAGTCTCCGGTCCCATTGTTACTGTATGGGTGACCTGTTGGGCAGTCTCCGGTACCATTGTTACTGTATGGATGACCTGTAAGGCAGTCTTCGTTCCCATTGTTACTGTATGGATGACCTGTAGGGCAGTCTCTGGTCCCATTGTTACTGTATGGATGACCTGTAGGGCAGTCTTCGGTCCCATTGTTACTGTATGGATGACGTGTAGGGCAGTCTCCGGTCCTATTGTTACTGTATGGATGACCTTTAGGGCAGTCTCCGGTCCCATTGTTACTGTATGGATGACCTGTAGGGCAGTCTCCGGTCCCATTGTTACCGTATGGATGACCTGTAGGGCAGTCTCCGGTCCCATTGTTATTGTATGGATGACCTGTAGGGCAGTCTCCGGTCCCATTGTTACTGTATGGATGACCTGTAGAGCAGTCTCCGGTCCCATTGTTACTGTATGGATGACCTGTAGAGCAGTCTCTGGTCTCATTGTTACTGTATGGATGACCTGTAGGGCAGTCTCCGGTCCCATTGTTACTGTATGGATGACCTGTAGGGCAGTCTCCGGTCCCATTGTTACTGTATGGATGACCTGTAGGGCAGTCTCTGGTCTCATTGTTACTGTATGGATGATCTGTAGGGCAGTCTCTGGTCCCATTGTTACTGTATGGATGACCTGTAGGGCAGTCTCCGGTCCCATTGTTACTGTATGGATGACCTGTAGGGCAGTCTCTGGTCTCATTGTTACTGTATGGATGACCTGTAAGACAGTCTCTGGTCCCATTGTTACTGTATGGATGACCTGTAGGGCAGTCTCCGGTCCCATTGTTACTGTATGGATGACCTGTAGGGCAGTCTCTGGTCTCATTGTTACTGTATGGATGACCTGTAGGGCAGTGTCTGGTCCCATTGTTACTGTATGGATGACCTGTGGAGCAGTCTCCGGTCCCATTGTTACTGTATGGATGACCTGTAGGGCAGTCTCTGGTCCCATTGTTACTGTATGGATGACCTGTAGGGCAGTCTCTGGTCCCATTGTTACTGTATGGATGACCTGTAGGGCAGTCTTCGGTCCCATTGTTACTGTATGGATGACCTGTAGGGCAGTCTCCGGTCCCATTGTTACTGTATGGATAACGTGTAGGGCAGTCTCTGGTCTCATTGTTACTGTATGGATGACCTGTAGGGCAGTCTCTGGTCCCATTGTTACTGTATGGATGACCTGTGGAGCAGTCTCCGGTCCCATTGTTACTGTATGGATGACCTGTAGGGCAGTCTCTGGTCCCATTGTTACTGTATGGATGACCTGTAGGGCAGTCTTCGGTCCCATTGTTACTGTATGGATGACGTGTAGGGCAGTCTCCGGTCCCATTGTTACTGTATGGATGACGTGTAGGGCAGTCTCCGGTCCCATTGTTACTGTATGGATGATATGTAGGGCAGTCTTGTTCCCATTGTTACTGTCTGGTCCCATTGTTACTGTATGGATGACCTGTAGGGCAGTCTCCGGTCCCATTGTTACTGTATGGATGACCTGTAGGGCAGTCTCTGGTCTCATTGTTACTGTATGGATGACCTGTAGGGCAGTCTCTGGTCCCATTGTTACTGTATGGATGACCTGTAGGGCAGTCTCCGGTCTCATTGTTACTGTATGGATGACCTGTAGGGCAGTCTCTGGTCTCATTGTTACTGTATGGATGACCTGTAGGGCAGTCTTCGGTCCCATTGTTACTGTACATTGAGGCAGCACATTGAGGCAGCACATGTGACGTCACCACATTGAGGCATCACGTGACCTCACCACATAGAGGCATCACATGTGACGTCATCACATTGAGGCATCACATGTGACGTCACCACATGGAGGCATCACATGTGACGTCACCACATTGAGGCAGCACATGTGACGTAACCACATTAGGGCAGCACGTCACCCCCAGCGGTAGCCACGCCGAGGTGGGGCGCCCCACGAATGAAGCAGTTGGTGACAGTCACTATTGGAATAAGTCAGGAGGACAGCTGCCTACTGGATAAGACAGCGCCCCCTGACGGGGGTTACGGCGGGTGGGAGATTGTACCTGTGGCTCTGGTCTCAATCAGTCTCCCCAACGCGCCCGTCGCACCCCATCAGTCGTCTCCCGTGCCCCCGTGCCCTCGGGCAACCCTCTCCCCCGCCACCAAGGCACCCCTGCCCCCCTTCAGCTGCCCCTCAGCAGTCCAGAGGTCAGGTCCTGGGCGACGCCACCCCTTTCCCTTAACCCCCTGCTCCTACCCCTGCCCCTTCCCCAGTTACCCCCTCCCAGGTTCTCAGCCTTCCGTCCTCAGCGACTACAACTACATGGGGGGGGGGGGGCATGATGGGGTCGGGTTAGGGCTGGCTACAAGGAGAGGCGTCCAGACGTCATTAGAGAATGAAGGGTGGGTAGTGGGATGGTGGAGTCGGGGGTGATTTCTGACGTATAAAACCAGGGGTTCCAGGTCCAATGGGCGCGCATCTCCATATTGGTGTGACAGGGAGCGCGCCCTGCCAGTGGGCCGTGGCCCTCCACTAATCCCATGGCCACCCCTCCCCCTCCGGCACCCAGCCCGCCGTCTGTCACACGACCCACCGCCACCTACATACCCACCACCCCATCTCCTTCCAAACTCCACGACGGTGCCCAACCTCAGCGGACCGTGCGGCGATAGCAAGTGGCAGTGGCGGCGGCTGCGGGGGAGGCGACGCGGGGCGACCGCCCATCCCTGCCGCCCTCCCCCCCCCTCCTACTCCCCCCCCCTCCTCTCTTCTCCTGGTCCATCCCTGCTCCCCCTCTCCGTCCCATGTCTATCCCTGCCCCTCCCCCTCTCCGTCCCGTGTCTATCCCTGCCCCTCCCCCTCTCCGTCCCGTGTCTATCCCTGCCCCTCCCCCTCTCCGTCCCATGTCTATCCCTGCCCCTCCCCCTCTCCGTCCCGTGTCTATCCCTGCCCCTCCCCTCTCCGTCCCGTGTCTATCCCTGCCCCTCCCCCTCTCCGTCCCGTGTCTATCCCTGCCCCTCCCCCTCTCCGTCCCATGCCTATCCCTGCCCCTCCCCCTCTCCGACCCGTGTCTATCCCTGCCCCTCCCCACTCCGTCCCGTGTCTATCCCTGCCCCTCCCCACTCCGTCCCGTGTCTATCCCTGCCCCTCTCCCTCTCCGTCCCGTGTCTATCCCTGCCCCTCCCTCTCTCCGTCCCGTGTCTATCGCTGCCCCTCCCCCTCTCCGTCCCATGTCTATCCCTGCCCCTCCCCCTCTCCGTCCCGTGTCTATCCCTGCCCCTCCGCCTCTCCGTCCCGTGTCTATCCCTGCCCCTCCCCCTCTCCGTCCCGTGTCTATCCCTGCCCCTCCCCCTCTCCGTCCCTTGTTTATCCCTGGCCCTCTCCCTCTCCGTCCCGTGTCTATCCCTGCCCCTCCCCCTCTCCGTCCCATGTCTATCCCTGCCCCTCCCCCTCTCCGTCCCATGTCTATCCCTGCCCCTCCCCCTCTCCGTCCCATGTCTATCCCTGCCCTCTCTCTCCGTCCCATGTCTATCCCTGCCCCTCTCCCTCTCAGTCCCTTCTCTATCCCTGCCCCTCCCCCTCTCCGTCCCATGTCTATCCCTGCCCCTCTCCCTCTCAGTCCCTTCTCTATCCCTGCCCCTCCCCCTCTCCGTCCCATGTCTATCCCTGCCCCTCTCCCTCTCAGTCCCTTCTCTATCCCTGCCCCTCCCCCTCTCCGTCCCGTGTCTATCCCTGCCGCTCCCCCTCTCCGTCCCGTGTCTATCCCTGTCCCTCCCCCTCTCCGTCCCATGTCCATCCCTGCCCCTCCCCCTCTCCGTCCCTTGTCTATCCCTGCGCCTCCCCCTCTCCGTCCCGTGTCTATCCCTGCCCCTCCCCCTCTCCGTCCCCTGTCTATCCCTGCCCCTCTCCCTCTCCGTCCCGTGTCTATCCCTGCCCCTCCCTCTCTCCGTCCCGTGTCTATCCCTGCCCCTCCCTCTCTCCGTCCCGTGTCTATCCCTGCCCCTCTCCCTCTCCGTCCCGTGTCTATCCCTGCCCCTCCCCCTCTCCGTCCCATGTCTATCCCTGCCCCTCCCCCTCTCCGTCCCGTGTCTATCCCTGCCCCTCCCCCTCTCCGTCCCCTGTCTATCCCTGCCCCTCCCCCTCTCCGTCCCGTGTCTATCCCTGCTCCTCCCCCTCTCCGTCCCTTGTCTATCCCTGCCCCTCTCCCTCTCCGTCCCTTCTCTATCCCTGCCCCTCCCCCTCTCAGTTCCTTCTCTATCCCTACCCCTCCCCCTCTCGGTCCCGTGTCTATCCCTGCCCCTCTCCCTCTCCGTCCCGTGTCTATCCCTGCCCCTCTCCCTCTCCGTCCCGTGTCTATCCCTGCCCCTCCCTCTCTCCGTCCCGTGTCTATCCCTGCCCCTCTCCCTCTCCGTCCCGTGTCTATCCCTGCCCCTCCCCCTCTCCGTCCCCTGTCTATCCCCGCCCCTCTCCCTCTCCGTCCCCTGTCTATCCCTGCCCCTCCCCCTCTCCGTCCCGTGTCTATCCCTGCCCCTCTCCCTCTCCGTCCCGTGTCTATCCCTGCCCCTCTCCCTCTCCGTCCCCTGTCTATCCCTGCTCCCCCTCTCCGTCCCGTGTCTATCCCTGCCCCTCTCCCTTTCCGTCCCGTGGTTATCCCTGCCCCTCCCCCTCTCCGTCCCCTGTCTATCCCTGCCCCTCTCCCTCTCCGTCCCGTGTCTATCCCTGCCCCTCCCTCTCTCCGTCCCGTGTCTATCCCTGCCTTTCTCCCTCTCCGTCCCGTGTCTATCCCTGCCCCTCCCCCTCTCCGTCCCCTGTCTATCCCTGCCCCTCTCCCTCTCCCTCCCGTGTGTATTCCTGCCCCTCCCCCTCTCCGTCCCATGTCTATCCCTGTCCCTCCCCCTCTCCGTCCCCTGTCTATCCCTGTCCCTCCCCCTCTCCGTCCCATGTCTATCCCTGCCCCTCTCCCTCTCCGTCCCATGTCTATCCCTGTCCCTCCCCCTCTCCGTCCCATGCCTATCCCTGTCCCTCCCCTCTCCGTCCCATGTCTATCCCTGTCCCTCCCCCTCTCCGTCCCATGTCTATCCCTGTCCCTCCCCCTCTCCGTCCCATGTCTATCCCTGTCCCTCCCCCTCTCCGTCCCGTGTCTATCCCTGCCCCTCCCCCTCTCCGTCCCATGTCTATCCCTGTCCCTCCCCCTCTCCGTCCCCTGTCTATCCCTGCCCCTCTCCCTCTCCGTCCCATGTCTATCCCTGCCCCTCTCCCTCTCCGTCCCATGTCTATCCCTGTCCCTCCCCCTCTCCGTCCCATGTCTATCCCTGTCCCTCCCCCTCTCCGTCCCATGTCTATCCCTGTCCCTCCCCCTCTCCGTCCCATGTCTATCCCTGTCACTCCCCCTCTCCGTCCAATGTCTATCCCTGTCCCTCCCCCTCTCCGTCCCATGTCTATCCCTGTCCCTCCCCCTCTCCGTCCCGTGTCTATCCCTGCCCCTCCCCCTCTCCGTCCCGTGTCTATCCATGCCCCTCTCCCTCTCCGTCCCATGTCTATCCCTGCCCCTCCCCCTCTCCGTCCAATGTCTATCCCTGCCCCTCCCCCTCTCCGTCCCGTGTCTATCCCTGCCCCTCCCCCTCTCCGTCCCATGTCTATCCCTGCCCCTCCCCCTCTCCGACTCATGTCTATCCCTGTCCCTCCCCCTCTCCGTCCCATATCTATCCCTGTTCCTCCCCCTCTCCGTCCCATGTCTATCCCTGTTCCTCCCCCTCCCGTTCCATGTCTATCCCTGTTCCTCCCCCTCTCCGTCCCATGTCTATCCCTGCCCCTCCCCCTCTCCGTCCCGTGTCTATCCCTGCCCCTCCCCCTCTCCGTCCCATGTCTATCCCTGCCCCTTCCACTCTCCGTCCCGTGTCCATCCCTGCCCCTCCCCCTCTCCGTCCCATGTCTATCCCTGCCCCTCCCCCTCTCCGTCCCATGTCTATCCCTGCCCCTCCCCTTCTCCGTCTCATGTCTATCCCTGTCCCTCCCCCTCTCCGTCCCATGTCTATCCCTGTCCCTCCCCCTCTCCGTCCCGTGTCTATCCCTGTCCCTCCCCCTCTCCGTCCCGTGTCTATCCCTGCCACTCCCCCTCTCCGTCCCATGTCTATCCCTGCCCCTCCCTCTCTCCGTCCCATGTTTATCCCTGCCCCTTGCACTCTCCGTCCCGTGTCTATCCCTGCCCCTCTCCCTCTCCGTCCCATGTCTATCCCTGCCCCTCCCCCTCTCCGTCCCGTGTCTATCCCTGTCCCTCCCCCTCTCCGTCCCATGTCTATCCCTGCCCCTCCCCCTCTCCGTCCCATGTCTATCCGTGCCCCTCCCCCTCTCCGTCTCATGTCTATCCCTGTCCCTCCCCCTCTCCGTCCCATGTCTATCCCTGTCCCTTCCCCTCTCCGTCCCATGTCTATCCCTGCCCCTCCCCCTCTCCGTCCCATGTCTATCCCTGCCCCTCCCCCTCTCCGTCCCGTGTTTATCCCTGCCCCTCTCCCTCTCCGTCCCGTGTCCATCCCTGCCCCTCCCCCTCTCCGTCCCATGTCTATCCCTGCCCCTTCCCCTCTCCGTCCCGTGCCTATCCCTGCCCCTCTTCCTCTCCGTCCCATGTCTATCCCTGCCCCTCCCCCTCTCCGTCCCATGTCTATCCCTGCCCCTCTTCCTCTCCGTCCCGTGTCTATCCCTGCCCCTCTTCCTCTCCGTCCCATGTCTATCCCTGCCCCTCTCCCTCTCCATCCCATGTCTATCCCTGCCCCTCTCCCTCTCAGTCCCTTCTCTATCCCTGCCCCTCCCACTCTCCGTCCCGTGTCTATCCCTGCCCCTCCCCTTCTCCGTCCTGTGTCCATCCCTGCCCCTCCCCCTCTCCGTCCCGTGTCTATCCTTGCCACTCCCCCTCTCCGTCCCATGTCTATCCCTGCCCCTCCCACTCCGTCCCGTGTCTATCCCTGCCCTTCCCCCTCTCTGTCCCATGTCTATCCCTGCCCCTCCCCCTCCGTCCCGTGTCTATCCCTGCCCTTCCCCCTCTCCGTCCCATGTCTATCCCTGCCCCTCCCCCTCTCCGTCCCATGTCTATCCCTGCCCCTCCCCCCTCCATCCCATGTCTATCCCTGCCCCTCCCCCTCTCCGTCCCTTGTCTATCCCTGCCTCTCCCCCTCTTCGTCCCGTGTCCATCCCTGCCCCTCCAACTCTCCATCCCATGTCTATCCCTGCCCCTCCCCCTCTCCGTCCCATGTCTATCCCTGCCCCTCCCCCTCTCCATCCCACGTCTATCCCTGCCCCTCCCCCTCTCCGTCCCATGTCTGTCCCTGCCTCTCCCCCTCTCCGTCCCATGTCTATCCCTGCCCCTCCCCCTCTCCGTCCCATGTCTATCCCTGCCCCTCGCCCTCTCCGTCCCGTGTCCATCCCTGCCCCTCCCCCTCTCCGTCCCATGTCTATCCCTGCCCCGCCCCCTCTCCGTCCCGTGTCTATCCCTGCCCCTCCCCCTCTCCGTCCCATGTCTATCCCTGCCCCTCCCCCTCTCCGTCCCGTGTCCATCCCTGCCCCTCCCCCTCTCCATCCCATGTCTATCCCTGCCCCTCCCCCTCTCCGTCCCATATCTATCCCTGCCCCTCCCCCTCTCCGTCCCATGTCTATCCCTGCCCCTCCCCCTCTCCGTCCCATGTCTATCCCTGCCACTCCCCCTCTCCGTCCCGTGTCTATCCCTGCCCCTCCCCACTCCGTCCAACGTCCATCCCTGCCCCTCCCCTCTCCGTCCCATGTCTATCCCTGCCCCTCTCCCTCTCAGTCCCTTCTCTATCCCTGCCTTTCCCCCTCTCCGTCCTATGTCTATCCCTGCCCCTCCCCCTCTCCGTCCCATGTCTATCCCTGCTCCTCCCCCCCTCCATCCCATGTCTATCCCTGCCCCTCCCCCTCTCCGTCCCGTGTCCATCCCTGCCCCTCCCCCTCTCCGTCCCATGTCTATCCCTGCCCCTCTCCCTCTCGGTCCCTTCTCTATCCCTGCCCTTCCCCCTCTGCGTCCCATGTCTATCCCTGCCCCTCCCCTTCTCCGTCCTGTGTCCATCCCTGCCCCTCCCCCTCTCCGTCCCATGTCTATCCCTGCCCCTCCCCCCCTCCATCCCATGTCTATCCCTGTCCCTCCCCCTCTCCGTCCCATGTCTATCCCTGTCCCTCCCCCTCTCCGTCCCCTGTCTATCCCTGTCCCTCCCCCTCTCCGTCCCATGTCTATCCCTGTCCCTCCCCCTCTCCGTCCCCTGTCTATCCCTGTCCCTCCCCCTCTCCGTCCCATGTCTATCCCTGCCCCTCCCCCCTCCATCCCATGTCTATCCCTGCCCCTCCCCCTCTCCGTCCCTTGTCTATCCCTGCCTCTCCCCCTCTTCGTCCCGTGTCCATCCCTGCCCCTCCAACTCTCCATCCCATGTCTATCCCTGCCCCTCCCCCTCTCCGTCCCATGTCTATCCCTGCCCCTCCCCCTCTCCATCCCATGTCTATCCCTGCCCCTCCCCCTCTCCGTCCCATGTCTGTCCCTGCCTCTCCCCCTCTCCGTCCCATGTCTATCCCTGCCCCTCCCCCTCTCCGTCCCATGTCTATCCCTGCCCCTCGCCCTCTCCGTCCCGTGTCCATCCCTGCCCCTCCCCCTCTCCGTCCCATGTCTATCCCTGCCCCGCCCCCTCTCCGTCCCGTGTCTATCCCTGCCCCTCCCCCTCTCCGTCCCATGTCTATCCCTGCCCCTCCCCCTCTCCGTCCCGTGTCCATCCCTGCCCCTCCCCCTCTCCATCCCATGTCTATCCCTGCCCCTCCCCCTCTCCGTCCCATATCTATCCCTGCCCCTCCCCCTCTCCGTCCCATGTCTATCCCTGCCCCTCCCCCTCTCCGTCCCATGTCTATCCCTGCCACTCCCCCTCTCCGTCCCGTGTCTATCCCTGCCCCTCCCCACTCCGTCCAACGTCCATCCCTGCCCCTCCCCTCTCCGTCCCATGTCTATCCCTGCCCCTCTCCCTCTCAGTCCCTTCTCTATCCCTGCCTTTCCCCCTCTCCGTCCTATGTCTATCCCTGCCCCTCCCCCTCTCCGTCCCATGTCTATCCCTGCTCCTCCCCCCCTCCATCCCATGTCTATCCCTGCCCCTCCCCCTCTCCGTCCCGTGTCCATCCCTGCCCCTCCCCCTCTCCGTCCCATGTCTATCCCTGCCCCTCTCCCTCTCGGTCCCTTCTCTATCCCTGCCCTTCCCCCTCTGCGTCCCATGTCTATCCCTGCCCCTCCCCTTCTCCGTCCTGTGTCCATCCCTGCCCCTCCCCCTCTCCGTCCCATGTCTATCCCTGCCCCTCCCCCCCTCCATCCCATGTCTATCCCTGTCCCTCCCCCTCTCCGTCCCATGTCTATCCCTGTCCCTCCCCCTCTCCGTCCCCTGTCTATCCCTGTCCCTCCCCCTCTCCGTCCCATGTCTATCCCTGTCCCTCCCCCTCTCCGTCCCCTGTCTATCCCTGTCCCTCCCCCTCTCCGTCCTATGTCTATCCCTGTCCCTCCCCCTCTCCGTCCCATGTCTATCCCTGTCCCTCCCCCTCTCCGTCCCATGTCTATCCCTGTCCCTCCCCCTCTCCGTCCCATGTCTATCCCTGTCCCTCCCCCTCTCCGTCCCCTGTCTCTCCCTGTCCTTCCCCCTCTCCGTCCCATGTCTATCCCTGTCCCTCCCCCTCTCCGTCCCATGTCTATCCCTGTCCCTCCCCCTCTCCGTCCCATGTCTATCCCTGTCCCTCCCCCTCTCCGTCCCATGTCTATCCCTGTCCCTCCCCCTCTCCGTCCCATGTCTATCCCTGTCCCTCCCCCTCTCCGTCCCATGTCTATCCCTGTCCCTCCCCCTCTCCGTCCCCTGTATATCCCTGTCCCTCCCCCTCTCCGTCCCGTGTCTATCCCTGCCCCTCCCCCTCTCCGTCCCGTGTCTATCCCTGCCCCTCCCCCTCTCCGTCCCATGTCTATCCCTGCCCTTCCCCCTCTCCGTCCCGTGTCTATCCCTGCCCCTCCCCCTCTCCGTCCCATGTCTATCCCTGCCCCTCCCCCTCTCCGTCTCATGTCTATCCCTGTCCCTCCCCCTCTCCGTCCCATGTCTATCCCTGTTCCTCCCCCTCTCCGTCCCATGTCTATCCCTGCCCCTCCCCCTCCCCGTCCCGTGTCTATCCCTGCCCTTCCCCCTCTCCGTCCCATGTCTATCCCTGCCCCTCCCCCTCTCCGTCCCATGTCTATCCCTGCCCCTTCCACTCTCCGTCCCGCGTCTGTCCCTGCCCCTCTCCCTCTCCGTCCCATGTCTATCCTTGCCCCTCCCCCTCTCCGTCCCGTGTCTATCCCTGCCCCTCCCCCTCTCCGTCCCATGTCTATCCCTGCCCCTATCCCTCTCCGTCCCATGTCTATCCCTGTCCCTCCCCCTCTCCGTCCCATGTCTATCCCTGCCCCTCCCCCTCTCCGTCCATGTCTATCCCTGCCCCTCCTCTTCTCCGTCCCATGTCTATCCCTGCCCCTCCCCCTCTCCGTCCCGTGTCTATCCCTGCCCCTCCCCCTCTCCGTCCCATGTCTATCCCTGCCCCTCCCCCTCTCCGTCTCATGTCTATCCCTGTCCCTCCCCCTCTCCGTCCCATGTCTATCCCTGTCCCTCCCCCTCTCCGTCCCGTGTCTATCCCTGTCCCTCCCCCTCTCCGTCCCGTGTCTATCCCTGCCACTCCCAATCTCCGTCCCTTGTCTATCCCTGCCCCTCCCCCTCTCCGTCCCGTGTCTATCCCTGCCCCTCCCCCTCTCCGTCCCATGTCTATCCCTGCCCCTCCCCCTCTCCGTCCCATGTCTATCCCTGCCCCTTGCACTCTCCGTCCCGTGTCTATCCCTGCCCCTCTCCCTCTCCGTCCCATGACTATCCCTGCCACTCCCCCTCTCCGTCCCGTGTCTATCCCTGTCCCTCCCCCTCTCCGTCCCATGTCTATCCCTGCCCCTCCCCCTCTCCGTCCCATGTCTATCCCTGCCCGTCCCCCTCTCCGTCTCATGTCTATCCCTGTCCCTCCCCCTCTCCGTCCCATGTCTATCCCTGTCCCTTCCCCTCTCCGTCCCATGCCTATCCCTGCCCCTCCCCCTCTCCGTCCCATGTCTATCCCTGCCCCTCCCCCTCTCCGTCCCGTGTCTATCCCTGCCACTCTCCCTCTCCGTCCCGTGTCCATCCCTGCCCCTCCCCCTCTTCGTCCCATGTCTATCCCTGCCCCTTCCCCTCTCCGTCCCGTGCCTATCCCTGCCCCTCTTAGTCTCCGTCCCATGTCTATCCCTGCCCCTCCCCCTCTCCGTCCCATGTCTATCCCTGCCCCTCTTTCTCTCCGTCCCGTGTCTATCCCTGCCCCTCTTCCTCTCCGTCCCATGTCTATCCCTGCCCCTCTCCCTCTCCATCCCATGTCTATCCCTGCCCTTCTCCCTCTCAGTCCCTTCTCTATCCCTGCCCCTCCCACTCTCCGTCCCGTGTCTATCCCTGCCCCTCCCCCTCTCCGTCCCGTGTCTATCCCTGCCCCTCCCCCTCTCCGTCCCGTGTCTATCCCTGCCCCTCCTCCTCTCCGTCCCTTGTCTATCCCTGCCCCTCCCCGTCTCCGTCCCGTGTCTATCCCTGCCCCTCCCCCTCTCCGTCCCGTGTCTATCCCTGCCCCTCCCCACTCCGTCCCGTGTCTATCCCTGCCCCTCCCCACTCCGTCCCGTGTCTATCCCTGTCCCTCCCCCTCTCCGTCCCGTGTCTATCCCTGCCACTCCCCCTCTCCGTTCCTTGTCTATCCCTGCCCCTCCTCCTCTCCGTCCCTTCTCTATCCCTGCCCCTCCCCCTCTCCGTCCCGTGTCTATCCCTGCCCCTCCCCCTCTCCGTCCCGTGTCTATGCCTGCCCCTCCTCCTCTCCGTCCTTTGTCTATCCCTGCCCCTCCCCGTCTCCGTCCAGTGTCTATCCCTGCCCCTCCCCCTCTCCGTCCCGTGTCTATCCTTGCCACTCCCCCTCTCCGTCCCATGTCTATCCCTGCCCCTCCCACTCCGTCCCGTGTCTATCCCTGCCCTTCCCCCTCTCCGTCCCATGTCTATCCCTGCCCCTCCCCCTTTCCGTCCCGTGTCTATCCCTGCCCTTCCCCCTCTCCGTCCCATGACTATCCCTGCCCCTCCCCCTCTCCATCCCATGTCTATCCCTGCCCCTCCCCCCTCCATCCCATGTCTATCCCTGCCCGTCCCCCTCTCCGTCCCTTGTCTATCCCTGCCCCTCCCCCTCTGCGTCCCATGTCTATCCCTGCCCCTCCCCCTCTCCGTCCCATGTCTATCCCTGCCACTCCCCCTCTCCGTCCCGTGTCTATCCCTGCCCCTCCCCACTCCGTCCAACGTCCATCCCTGCCCCTCCCCCTCTCCGTCCCATGTCTATCCCTGCCCCTCTCCCTCTCAGTCCCTTCTCTATCCCTGCCTTTCCCCCTCTCCGTCCCATGTCTATCCCTGCCCCTCCCCCTCTCCGTCCCATGTCTATCCCTGCCCCTCCCCCCCTCCATCCCATGTCTATCCCTGCCCCTCCCCCTCTCCGTCCCGTGTCCATCCCTGCCCCTCCCCCTCTCCGTCCCATGTCTATCCCTGCCCCTCCCCCTCTCCGTCCCATGTCTATCCCTGCCCCTCCCCCCCTCCATCCCATGTCTATCCCTGCCCCTCCCCCTCTCCGTCCCGTGTCCATCCCTGCCCTTCCCCCTCTCCGTCCCATGTCTATCCCTGCCCCCCCCCCCTCCATCCCATGTCTATCCCTGCCCCTCCCCCTCTCCGTCCCGTGTCCATCCCTGCCACTCCCCCTCTCCGTCCCGTGTCTATCCCTGCCCCTCCCCACTCCGTCCAATGTCCATCCCTGCCCCTCCCCCTCTCCGTCCCATGTCTATCCCTGCCCCTGTCCCTCTCAGTCCCTTCTCTATCCCTGCCCCTCCCCCTCTGCGTCCCATGTCTATCCCTGCCCCTCTCCCTCTCGGTCCCTTCTCTATCCCTGCCCTTCCCCCTCTGCGTCCTATGTCTATCCCTGCCCCTCCCCCTCTCCGTCCCGTGTCCATCCCTGCCCCTCCCCCTCTCCGTCCCATGTCTATCCCTGCCCCTCCCCCCCTCCATCCCATGTCTATCCCTGCCCCTCCCCCTCTCCGTCCCGTGTCCATCCCTGCCACTCCCCCTCTCCGTCCCGTGTCTATCCCTGCCCCTCCCCACTCCGTCCAATGTCCATCCTTGCCCCTCCCCCTCTCCTTCCCATGTCTATCCCTGCCCCTGTCCCTCTCAGTCCCTTCTCTATCCCTGCCCCTCCCCCTCTGCGTCCCATGTCTATCCCTGCCCCTCTCCCTCTCGGTCCCTTCTCTATCCCTGCCCTTCCCCCTCTGCGTCCCATGTCTATCTCTGCCCCTCCCCTTCTCCGTCCCATGTCTATCCCTGTCCCTCCCCCTCTCCGTCCCATGTCTATCCCTGTCCCTCCCCCTCTCCGTCCCATGTCTATCCTTGTCCCTCCCCCTCTCCGTCCCATGTCTATCCCTGTCCCTCCCCCTCTCCGTCCCATGTCTATCCCTGTCCCTCCCCCTCTCCGTCCCATGTCTATCCCTGTCCCTCCCCCTCTCCGTCCCCTGTCTATCCCTGTCCCTCCCCCCCTCCGTCCCATGTCTATCCCTGTCCCTCCCCCTCTCCGTCCCATGTCTATCCCTGTCCCTCCCCCTCTCCGTCCCATGTCTATCCCTGCCCCTCCCCCTCTCCGTCCCCTGTCTATCCCTGTCCTTCCCCCTCTCCGTCCCATGTCTATCCCTGTCCCTCCCCCTCTCCCTCCCATGTCTATCCCTGTCCCTCCCCCTCTCCGTCCCATGTCTATCCCTGTCCCTCCCCCTCTCCGTCCCATGTCTATCCCTGTCCCTCCCCCTCTCCGTCCCATGTCTATCCCTGTCCCTCCCCCTCTCCGTCCCATGTCTATCCCTGTCCCTCCCCCTCTCCGTCCCATGTCTATCCCTGTCCCTCCCCCTCTCCGTCCCATGTCTATCCCTGTCCCTCCCCCACTCCGTCCCATGTCTATCCCTGTCCCTCCCCCTCTCCGTCCCATGTCTATCTCTGCCCCTCCCCTTCTCCGTCCCATGTCTATCCCTGTCCCTCCCCCTCTCCGTCCCATGTCTATCCCTGTCCCTCCCCCTCTCCGTCCCATGTCTATCCCTGTCCCTCCCCCTCTCCGTCCCATGTCTATCCCTGTCCCTCCCCCTCTCCGTCCCCTGTCTATCCCTGTCCCTCCCCCTCTCCGTCCCATGTCTATCCCTGTCCCTCCCCCTCTCCGTCCCCTGTCTATCCCTGTCCCTCCCCCCCTCCGTCCCATGTCTATCCCTGTCCCTCCCCCTCTCCGTCCCATGTCTATCCCTGTCCCTCCCCCTCTCCGTCCCATGTCTATCCCTGTCCCTCCCCCTCTCCGTCCCCTGTCTATCCCTGTCCTTCCCCCTCTCCGTCCCATGTCTATCCCTGTCCCTCCCCCTCTCCGTCCCATGTCTATCCCTGTCCCTCCCCCTCTCCGTCCCATGTCTATCCCTGTCCCTCCCCCTCTCCGTCCCATGTCTATCCCTGTCCCTCCCCCTCTCCGTCCCATGTCTATCCCTGTCCCTCCCCCTCTCCGTCCCATGTCTATCCCTGTCCCTCCCCCTCTCCGTCCCCTGTCTATCCCTGTCCCGCCCCCTCTCCGTCCCATGTCTATCCCTGCCCCTCCCCCTCTCCGTCCCGTGTCTATCCATGCCCCTCTCCCTCTCCGTCCCATGTCTATCCCTGCCCCTCCCCCTCTCCGTCCCATGTCTATCCCTGCCCCTCCCCCTCTCCGTCCCGTGTCTATCCCTGCCCCTCCCCCTCTCCGTCCCATGTCTATCCCTGCCCCTCCCCCTCTCCGTCTCATGTCTATCCCTGTCCCTCCCCCTCTCCGTCCCTTGTCTATCCCTGCCCCTCTCCCTGCCCCTCTCCGTAACGTGTCTATCCCTGCCCCTCCCCCCCTCCATCCCATGTCTATCCCTGCCCCTCCCCCTCTCCGTCCCTTGTCTATCCCTGCCCCTCCCCCTCTCCGTCCCGTGTCTATCCCTGCCCTTCCCCCTCTCCGTCCCATGTCTATCCCTGCCACTCCCCCTCTCCGTCCCATGTCTATCCCTGCCCCTTCCACTCTCCGTCCCGTGTCTATCCATGCCCCTCTCCCTCTCCGTCCCATGTCTATCCCTGCCCCTCCCCCTCTCCGTCCCGTGTCTATCCCTGCCCCTTCCCCTCTCCGTCCCATGTCTATCCCTGCCCCTCCCCCTCTCCGTCCCATGTCTATCCCTGTCCCTCCCCCTCTCCGTCCCATGTCTATCCCTGCCCCTCCCCCTCTCCGTCCATGTCTATCCCTGCCTCACCCCCTCTCCGTCCCATGTCTATCCCTGTTCCTCCCCCTCTCCGTCCCGTGTCTATCCCTGCCCCTCCCCCTCTCCGTCCCATGTCTATCCCTGCCCCTCCCCCTCTCCGTCCATGTCTATCCCTGCCTCACCCCCTCTCCGTCCCATGTCTATCCCTGTTCCTCCCCCTCTCCGTCCCGTGTCTATCCCTGCCCCTCCCCCTCTCCGTCCCATGTCTATCCCTGCCCCTCCCCCTCTCCGTCCCGTGTCTATCCCTGCCCCTTCCCCTCTCCGTTCCATGTCTATCCCTGCCCCTCTCCCTCTCCATCCCATGTCTATCCCTGCCCCTCCCCCTCTCCGTCCCATGTCTATCCCTGCCCCTCCCCCTCTCCGTCCCGTGTCTATCCCTGCCCCTCCCCCTCTCCGTCCCATGTCTATCCCTGCCCCTCCCCCTCTCCGTCCCGTGTCTATCCCTGCCCCTTCCCCTCTCCGTCCCGTGTCTATCCCTGCCCCTCCCCCTCTCCGTCCCATGTCTATCCCTGCCCCTCCCCCTCTCCGTCCCGTGTCTATCCCTGCCCCTCCCCCTCTCCGTCCCGTGTCTATCCCTGCCTCACCCCCTCTCCGTCCCATGTCTATCCCTGTTCCTCCCCCTCTCCGTCCCGTGTCTATCCCTGCCCCTCCCCCTCTCCGTCCCATGTCTATCCCTGCCCCTCCCCCTCTCCGTCCCGTGTCTATCCCTGCCCCTTCCCCTCTCCGTCCCATGTCTATCCCTGCCCCTCCCCCTCTCCGTGCCGTGTCTATCCCTGCCCCTCCCCCTCTCCGTCCCATGTCTATCCCTGCCCCTCCCCCTCTCCGTCCCGTGTCTATCCCTGTCCCTCCCCCTCTCCGTCCCTTGTCTATCCCTGCCCCTCCCCCCTCTCCGTCCCATGCCTATCCCTGCCCCTCCCCCTCTCCGTCCCGTGTCTATCCCTGCCCCTCCCCCTCTCCGTCCCATGTCTATCCCTGCCCCTCCCCCTCTCCGTCCCGTGTCTATCCCTGCCCCTTCCCCTCTCCGTCCCGTGTCTATCCCTATCCCTCCCCCTCTCCGTCCCATATCTATCCCTGCCCCTCCCCCTCTCCGTCCCATGTCTATCCCTGCCCATCCCCTCTCCGTCCCATGTCTATCCCTGCCGCTCCCCCTCTCCGTCCCATGTCTATCCCTGCCACTCCCCCTCTCCGTCCCTTGTCTATCCCTGCCCCTCCCCCTCTCGGTCCCATGTCTATCCCTGCCCCTCCCCCTCTCCGTCCCATGTCTATCCCTGCCCCTCCCCCTCTCCGTCCCGTGTCTATCCATGCCCCTCTCCCTCTCCGTCCCATGTCTATCCCTGCCCCTCCCCCTCTCCGTCCCATGTCTATCCCTGCCCCTCCCCCTCTCCGTCCCATGTCTATCCATGCCCCTCTCCTTCTCCGTCCCATGTCTATCCCTGCCCCTCCCCCTCTCCGTCCCATGTCTATCCCTGCCCCTCCCCCTCTCCGTCCCGTGTCTATCCATGCCCCTCTCCCTCTCCGTCCCATGTCTATCCCTGCCCCTCCCCCTCTCCGTCCCATGTCTATCCCTGCCCCTCCCCCTCTCCGTCCCGTGTCTATCCATGCCCCTCCCCCTCTCCGTCCCATGTCTATCCCTGCCCCTCCCCCTCTCCGTCCCGTGTCTATCCATGCCCCTCCCCCTCTCCGTCCCTTGTCTATCCCTGCCCCTCCCCCTCTCGGTCCCATGTCTATCCCTGCCCCTCCCCCTCTCCGTTCCGTGTCTATCCATGCCCCTCCCCCTCTCCGTCCCATGTCTATCCCTGCCCCTCCCCCTCTCCGTCCCGTGTCTATCCATGCCCCTCTCCCTCTCCGTCCCATGTCTATCCCTGCCCCTCCCCCTCTCCGTCCCTTGTCTATCCCTGCCGCTCCCCCTCTCCGTCCCATGTCTATCCCTGCCCCTCCCCCCTCTCCGTTCCCTGTCTATCCCTATCCCTCCCCCTCTCCGTCCCATGTCTATCCCTGCCCCTCCCCTTCTCCGTCCCTTGTCTATCCCTGCCCCTCCTCCCTCTCCGTCCCATGTCTATCCCTGCCCCTCCCCCTCTCCGTCCCATGTCTATCCCTGTCCCTCCCCCTCTCCGTCCCGTGTCTATCCCTGCCCCTCCCCCTCTCCGTCCCCTCTCTATCCCTGTCCCTCCCCCTCTCCGTCCCGTGTCTATCCCTGCCCCTCCCCCTCTTCGTCCCGTGTCTATCCATGCCCCTCTCCCTCTCCGTCCCATGTCTATCCCTGCCCCTCCCCCTCTCCGTCCCATGTCTATCCCTGCCCCTCCCCCTCTCCGTCCCATGTCTATCCCTGCCCCTCCCCCTCTCCGTCCATGTCTATCCCTGCCCCTCCCCCTCTCCGTCTCATGTCTATCCCTGTCCCTCCCCCTCTCCGTCCCATGTCTATCCCTGTTCCTCCCCCTCTCCGTCCCATGTCTATCCCTGTCCCTCCCCCTCTCCGTCCCATGTCTATCCCTGTTCCTCCCCCTCTCCGTCCCATGTCTATCCCTGCCCCTCCCCCTCTCCGTCCCGTGTCTATCCCTGCCCTTCCCCCTCTCCGTCCCATGTCTATCCCTGCCCCTCCCCCTCTCCGTCCCATGTCTATCCCTGCCCCTTCCACTCTCCGTCCCGCGTCTGTCCCTGCCCCTCTCCCTCTCCGTCCCATGTCTATCCCTGCCCCTCCCCCTCTCCGTCCCGTGTCTATCCCTGCCCCTCCCCCTCTCCGTCCCATGTCTATCCCTGCCCCTCTCCCTCTCCGTCCCATGTCTATCCCTGTCCCTCTCCCTCTCCGTCCCATGTCTATCCCTGCCCCTCCCCCTCTCCGTCCATGTCTATCCCTGCCCCTCCTCCTCTCCGTCCCATGTCTATCCCTGCCCCTCCCCCTCTCCGTCCCGTGTCTATCCCTGCCCCTCCCCCTCTCCGTCCCATGTCTATCCCTGCCGCTCCCCCTCTCCGTCTCGTGTCTATCCCTGTCCCTCCCCCTCTCCGTCCCATGTCTATCCCTGTCCCTCCCCCTCTCCGTCCCGTGTCTATCCCTGTCCCTCCCCCTCTCCGTCCCGTGTCTATCCCTGCCACTCCCAATCTCCGTCCCTTGTCTATCCCTGCCCCTTCCCCTCTCCGTCCCGTGTCTATCCCTGCCCCTCCCCCTCTCCGTCCCATGTCTATCCCTGCCCCTGCCCCTCTCCGTCCCATGTCTATCCCTGCCCCTTGCACTCTCCGTCCCGTGTCTATCCCTGCCAGACTCTCCCTCTCCGTCCCATGACTATCCCTGCCACTCCCCCTCTCCGTCCCGTGTCTATCCCTGTCCCTCCCCCTCTCCGTCCCATGTCTATCCCTGCCCCTCCCCCTCTCCGTCCCATGTCTATCCCTGCCCCTCCCCCTCTCCGTCTCATGTCTATCCCTGTCCCTCCCCCTCTCCGTCCCATGTCTATCCCTGTCCCTTCCCCTCTCCGTCCCATGTCTATCCCTGCCCCTCCTCCTCTCCGTCCCATGTCTATCCCTGCCCCTCCCCCTCTCCGTCCCGTGTCTATCCCTGCCCCTCTCCCTCTCCGTCCCGTGTCCATCCCTGCCCCTCCCCCTCTTCGTCCCATGTCTATCCCTGCCCCTTCCCCTCTCCGTCCCGTGCCTATCCCTGCCCCTCTTAGTCTCCGTCCCATGTCTATCCCTGCCCCTCCCCCTCTCCGTCCCATGTCTATCCCTGCCCCTCTTTCTCTCCGTCCCGTGTCTATCCCTGCCCCTCTTCCTCTCCGTCCCATGTCTATCCCTGCCCCTCTCCCTCTCCATCCCATGTCTATCCCTGCCCCTCTCCCTCTCAGTCCCTTCTCTATCCCTGCCCCTCCCACTCTCCGTCCCGTGTCTATCCCTGCCCCTCCCCCTCTCCGTCCCGTGTCTATCCCTGCCACTCCTCCTCTCCGTCCCTTGTCTATCCCTGCCCCTCCCCGTCTCCGTCCCGTGTCTATCCCTGCCCCTCCCCCTCTCCGTCCCGTGTCTATCCCTGCCCCTCCCCACTCCGTCCCGTGTCTATCCCTGCCCCTCCCCACTCCGTCCCGTGTCTATCCCTGTCGCTCCCCCCTCTCCGTCCCGTGTCTATCCCTGCCCCTCCCCCTCTCCGTCCCTTCTCTATCCCTGCCCCTCCCCCTCTCCGTCCCGTGTCTATCCCTGCCCCTCCCCGTCTCCGTCCCGTGTCTATGCCTGCCTCTCCTCCTCTCCGTCCCTTGTCTATCCCTGCCCCTCCCCGTCTCCGTCCCATGTCTATCCCTGCCCCTCCCCCTCTCCGTCCCGTGTCTATCCTTGCCACTCCCCCTCTCCGTCCCATGTCTACCCTGCCCCTCCCACTCCGTCCCGTGTCTATCCCTGCCCTTCCCCCTCTCCGTCCCATGTCTATCCCTGCCCCTCCCCCTCTCCGTCCCGTGTCTATCCCTGCCCTTCCCCCTCTCCGTCCCATGACTATCCCTGCCCCTCCCCCTCTCCATCCCATGTCTATCCCTGCCCCTCCCCCCTCCATCCCATGTCTATCCCTGCCCCTCCCCCTCTCCGTCCCTTGTCTATCCCTGCCCCTCCCCCTCTGCGTCCCATGTCTATCCCTGCCCCTCCCCCTCTCCGTCCCATGTCTATCCCTGCCACTCCCCCTCTCCGTCCCGTGTCTATCCCTGCCCCTCCCCACTCCGTCCAACGTCCATCCCTGCCCCTCCCCCTCTCCGTCCCATGTCTATCCCTACCCCTCTCCCTCTCAGTCCCTTCTCTATCCCTGCCTTTCCCCCTCTCCGTCCCATGTCTATCCCTGCCCCTCCCCCTCTCCGTCCCGTGTCCATCCCTGCCCCTCCCCCTCTCCGTCCCATGTCTATCCCTGCCCCTCCCCTTCTCCGTCCCATGTCTATCCCTGCCCCTCCCCCCCTCCATCCCATGTCTATCCCAGCCCCTCCCCGTCTCCGTCCCGTGTCAATGCCTGCCCCTCCTCCTCTCCGTCCCTTGTCTATCCCTGCCCCTCCCCGTCTCCGTCCAGTGTCTATCCCTGCCCCTCCCCCTCTCCGTCCCGTGTCTATCCTTGCCACTCCCCCTCTCCGTCCCATGTCTATCCCTGCCCCTCCCACTCCGTCCCGTGTCTATCCCTGCCCTTCCCCCTCTCCGTCCCATGTCTATCCCTGCCCCTCCCCCTCTCCGTCCCGTGTCTATCCCTGCCCTTCCCCCTCTCCGTCCCATGACTATCCCTGCCCCTCCCCCTCTCCATCCCATGTCTATCCCTGCCCCTCCCCCCTCCATCCCATGTCTATCCCTGCCCCTCCCCCTCTCCGTCCCTTGTCTATCCCTGCCCCTCCCCCTCTGCGTCCCATGTCTATCCCTGCCCCTCCCCCTCTCCGTCCCATGTCTATCCCTGCCACTCCCCCTCTCCGTCCCGTGTCTATCCCTGCCCCTCCCCACTCCGTCCAACGTCCATCCCTGCCCCTCCCCCTCTCCGTCCCATGTCTATCCCTGCCCCTCTCCCTCTCAGTCCCTTCTCTATCCCTGCCTTTCCCCCTCTCCGTCCCATGTCTATCCCTGCCCCTCCCCCTCTCCGTCCCATGTCTATCCCTGCCCCTCCCCCCCTCCATCCCATGTCTATCCCTGCCCCTCCCCCTCTCCGTCCCGTGTCCATCCCTGCCCCTCCCCCTCTCCGTCTCATGTCTATCCCTGCCCCTCCCCCTCTCCGTCCCATGTCTATCCCTGCCCCTCCCCCCCCTCCATCCCATGTCTATCCCTGCCCCTCCCCCTCTCCGTCCCGTGTCCATCCCTGCCCTTCCCCCTCTCCGTCCCATGTCTATCCCTGCCCCCCCCCCTCCATCCCATGTCTATCCCTGCCCCTCCCCCTCTCCGTCCCGTGTCCATCCCTGCCACTCCCCCTCTCCGTCCCGTGTCTATCCCTGCCCCTCCCCACTCCGTCCAATGTCCATCCCTGCCCCTCCCCCTCTCCGTCCCATGTCTATCCCTGCCCCTGTCCCTCTCAGTCCCTTCTCTATCCCTGCACCTCCCCCTCTGCGTCCCATGTCTATCCCTGCCCCTCTCCCTCTCGGTCCCTTCTCTATCCCTGCCCTTCCCCCTCTGCGTCCCATGTCTATCCCTGCCCCTCCCCCTCTCCGTCCCGTGTCCATCCCTGCCCCTCCCCCTCTCCGTCCCATGTCTATCCCTGCCCCTCCCCCCCTCCATCCCATGTCTATCCTTGCCCCTCCCCCTCTCCGTCCCGTGTCCATCCCTGCCACTCCCCCTCTCCGTCCCATGTCTACCCTGCCCCTCCCACTCCGTCCCGTGTCTATCCCTGCCCTTCCCCCTCTCCGTCCCATGTCTATCCCTGCCCCTCCCCCTCTCCGTCCCGTGTCTATCCCTGCCCTTCCCCCTCTCCGTCCCATGACTATCCCTGCCCCTCCCCCTCTCCATCCCATGTCTATCCCTGCCCCTCCCCCCTCCATCCCATGTCTATCCCTGCCCCTCCCCTTCTCCGTCCCATGTCTATCCCTGTCCCTCCCCCTCTCCGTCCCATGTCTATCCCTGTCCCTCCCCCTCTCCGTCCCATGTCTATCCCTGTCCCTCCCCCTCTCCGTCCCATGTCTATCCCTGTCCCTCCCCCTCTCCGTCCCATGTCTATCCCTGTCCCTCCCCCTCTCCGTCCCATGTCTATCCCTGTCCCTCCCCCTCTCCGTCCCATGTCTATCCCTGTCCCTCCCCCTCTCCGTCCCATGTCTATCCCTGTTCCTCCCCCTCTCCGTCCCCTGTCTATCCCTGTCCCTCCCCCCCTCCGTCCCATGTCTATCCCTGTCCCTCCCCCTCTCCGTCCCATGTCTATCCCTATCCCTCCCCCTCTCCGTCCCATGGTTATCCCTGTCCCTCCCCCTCTCCGTCCCCTGTCTATCCCTGTCCTTCCCCCTCTCCGTCCCATGTCTATCCCTGTCCCTCCCCCTCTCCGTCCCATGTCTATCCCTGTCCCTCCCCCTCTCCGTCCCATGTCTATCCCTGTCCCTCCCCCTCTCCGTCCCATGTCTATCCCTGTCCCTCCCCCTCTCCGTCCCATGTCTATCCCTGTCCCTCCCCCTCTCCGTCCCATGTCTATCCCTGTCCCTCCCCCTCTCCGTCCCCTGTCTATCCCTGTCCCGCCCCCTCTCCGTCCCATGTCTATCCCTGCCCCTCCCCCTCTCCGTCCCGTGTCTATCCATGCCCTTCTCCCTCTCGGTCCCATGTCTATCCCTGCCCCTCCCCCTCTCCGTCCCATGTCTATCTCTGCCCCTCCCCTTCTCCGTCCCATGTCTATCCCTGTCCCTCCCCCTCTCCGTCCCATGTCTATCCCTGTCCCTCCCCCTCTCCGTCCCATGTCTATCCCTGCCCTTCCCCCTCTCCGTCCCATGTCTATCCCTATCCCTCCCCCTCTCCGTCCCATGTCTATCCCTGTCCCTCCCCCTCTCCGTCCCATGTCTATCCCTGTCCCTCCCCCTCTCCGTCCCCTGTCTATCCCTGTCCCTCCCCCCCTCCGTCCCATGTTTATCCCTGTCCCTCCCCCTCTCCGTCCCATGTCTATCCCTGTCCCTCCCCCTCTCCGTCCCATGTCTATCCCTGTCCCTCCCCCTCTCCGTCCCCTGTCTATCCCTGTCCTTCCCCCTCTCCGTCCCATGTCTATCCCTGTCCCTCCCCCTCTCCGTCCCATGTCTATCCCTGTCCCTCCCCCTCTCCGTCCCATGTCTATCCCTGTCCCTCCCCCTCTCCGTCCCATGTCTATCCAAGTCCCTCCCCTCTCCGTCCCAAGTCTGTCCCTGTCCCTCCCCCTCTCCGTCCCATGTCTATCCCTGTCCCTCCCCCTCTCCGTCCCCTGTCTATCCCTGTCCCGCCCCCTCTCCGTCCTATGTCTATCCCTGCCCCTCCCCCTCTCCGTCCCATGTCTATCCCTGCCCCTCCCCCTCTCCGTCCCGTGTCTATCCCTGCCCCTCCCCCTCTCCGTCCCATGTCTATCCCTGCCCCTCCCCCTCTCCGTCTCATGTCTATCCCTGTCCCTCCCCCTCTCCGTCCCTTGCCTATCCCTGCCCCTCTCCCTGCCCCTCTCCGTAACGTGTCTATCCCTGCCCCTCCCCCCCTCCATCCCATGTCTATCCCTGCCCCTCCCCCTCTCCGTCCCTTGTCTATCCCTGCCCCTCCCCCTCTCCGTCCCGTGTCTATCCCTGCCCTTCCCCCTCTCCGTCCCATGTCTATCCCTGCCACTCCCCCTCTCCGTCCCATGTCTATCCCTGCCCCTTCCACTCTCCGTCCCGTGTCTATCCCTGCCCCTCTCCCTCTCCGTCCCATGTCTATCCCTGCCCCTCCCCCTCTCCGTCCCGTGTCTATCCCTGCCCCTCCCCCTCTCCGTCCCGTGTCTATCCCTGCCCTTCCCCCTCTCCGTCCCATGTCTATCCCTGCCACTCCCCCTCTCCGTCCCATATCTATCCCTGCCCCTTCCACTCTCCGTCCCGTGTCTATCCCTGCCCCTCTCCCTCTCCGTCCCATGTCTATCCCTGCCCCTCCCCCTCTCCGTCCCGTGTCTATCCCTGCCCCTCCCCCCTCTCCGTCCCATGTCTATCCCTGTCCCTCCCCCTCTCCGTCCCATGTCTATCCCTGCCCCTCCCCCTCTCCGTCCCGTGTCTATCCCTGCCTCACCCCCTCTCCGTCCCATGTCTATCCCTGTTCCTCCCCCTCTCCGTCCCCTGTCTATCCCTGCCCCTCCCCCTCTCCGTCCCATGTCTAACCCTGCCCCTCCCCCTCTCCGTCCCGTGTCTATCCCTGCCTCACCCCCTCTCCGTCCCATGTCTATCCCTGTTCCTCCCCCTCTCCGTCCCCTGTCTATCCCTGCCCCTCCCCCTCTCCGTCCCATGTCTATCCCTGCCCCTCCCCCTCTCCGTCTCATGTCTATCCCTGCCCCTCCCCCTCTCCGTCCCGTGTCTATCCATGCCCCTCCCCCTCTCCGTCCCATGTCTATCCCTGTCCCTCCCCCTCTCCGTCCCGTGTCTATCCCTGCCCCTCCCCCTCTCCGTCCCCTGTCTATCCCTGTCCCTCCCCCTCTCCGTCCCGTGTCTATCCCTGCCCCTCCCCCTCTCCGTCCCGTTTCTATCCATGCCCCTCTCCCTCTCCGTCCCATGTCTATCCCTGCCCCTCCCCCTCTCCGTCCCATGTCTATCCCTGCCCCTCCCCCTCTCCGTCCCGTGTCTATCCCTGCCCCTCCCCCTCTCCGTCCCATGTCTATCCCTGCCCCTCCCCCTCTCCGTCTCATGTCTATCCCTGTCCCTCCCCCTCTCCGTCCCATGTCTATCCCTGTTCCTCCCCCTCTCCGTCCCATGTCTATCCCTGTCCCTCCCCCTCTCCGTCCCATGTCTATCCCTGTTCCTCCCCCTCTCCGTCCCATGTCTATCCCTGCCCCTCCCCCTCTCCGTCCCGTGTCTATCCCTGCCCTTCCCCCTCTCCGTCCCATGTCTATCCCTGCCCCTCCCCCTCTCCGTCCCATGTCTATCCCTGCCCTTTCCACTCTCCGTCCCGCGTCTGTCCCTGCCCCTCTCCCTCTCCGTCCCATGTCTATCCCTGCCCCTCCCCCTCTCCGTCCCGTGTCTATCCCTGCCCCTACCCCTCTCCGTCCCATGTCTATCCCTGCCCCTCTCCCTCTCCGTCCCATGTCTATCCCTGTCCCTCCCCCTCTCCGTCCCATGTCTATCCCTGCCCCTCCCCCTCTCCGTCCATGTCTATCCCTGCCCCTCCTCCTCTCCGTCCCATGTCTATCCCTGCCCCTCCCCCTCTCCGTCCCGTGTCTATCCCTGCCCCTGCCCCTCTCCGTCCCATGTCTATCCCTGCCCCTCCCCCTCTCCGTCTCATGTCTATCCCTGTCCCTCCCCCTCTCCGTCCCATGTCTATCCCTGTCCCTCCCCCTCTCCGTCCCGTGTCTATCCCTGTCCCTCCCCCTCTCCGTCCCGTGTCTATCCCTGCCACTCCCAATCTCCGTCCCTTGTCTATCCCTGCCCCTCCCCCTCTCCGTCCCGTGTCTATCCCTGCCCCTCCCCCTCTCCGTCCCATGTCTATCCCTGCCCCTCCCCCTCTCCGTCCCATGTCTATCCCTGCCCCTTGCACTCTCCGTCCCGTGTCTATCCCTGCCCCTCTCCCTCTCCGTCCCATGACTATCCCTGCCACTCCCCCTCTCCGTCCCGTGTCTATCCCTGTCCCTCCCCCTCTCCGTCCCATGTCTATCCCTGCCCCTCCCCCTCTCCGTCCCATGTCTATCCCTGCCCCTCCCCCTCTCCGTCTCATGTCTATCCCTGTCCCTCCCCCTCTCCGTCCCGTGTCTATCCCTGCCCCTCTCACTCTCCGTCCCGTGTCCATCCCTGCCCCTCCCCCTCTTCGTCCCATGTCTATCCCTGCCCCTTCCCCTCTCCGTCCCGTGCCTATCCCTGCCCCTCTTAGTCTCCGTCCCATGTCTATCCCTGCCCCTCCCCCTCTCCGTCCCATGTCTATCCCTGCCCCTCTTTCTCTCCGTCCCGTGTCTATCCCTGCCCCTCTTCCTCTCCGTCCCATGTCTATCCCTGCCCCTCTCCCTCTCCATCCCATGTATATCCCTGCCCCTCTCCCTCTCAGTCCCTTCTCTATCCCTGCCCCTCCCACTCTCCGTCCCGTGTCTATCCCTGCCCCTCCCCCTCTCCGTCCCGTGTCTATCCCTGCCCCTTCCCCTCTCCGTCCCGTGTCTATCCCTGCCCCTCCTCCTCTCCGTCCCTTGTCTATCCCTGCCCCTCCCCGTCTCCGTCCCGTGTCTATCCCTGCCCCTCCCCCTCTCCGTCCCGTGTCTATCCCTGCCCCTCCCCACTCCGTCCCGTGTCTATCCCTGCCCCTCCCCACTCCGTCCCGTGCCTATCCCTGTCCCTCCCCCTCTCCGTCCCGTGTCTATCCCTGCCCCTCCCCCTCTCCGTTCCTTGTCTATCCCTGCCCCTCCTCCTCTCCGTCCCTTCTCTATCCCTGCCCCTCCCCCTCTCCGTCCCGTGTCTATCCCTGCCCCTCCCCGTCTCCGTCCCGTGTCTATGCCTGCCCCTCCTCCTCTCCGTCCCTTGTCTATCCCTGCCCCTCCCCGTCTCCGTCCAGTGTCTATCCCTGCCCCTCCCCCTCTCCGTCCCGTGTCTATCCTTGCCACTCCCCCTCTCCGTCCCATGTCTATCCCTACCCGTCCCACTCCGTCCCGTGTCTATCCCTGCCCTTCCCCCTCTCCGTCCCATGTCTATCCCTGCCCCTCCCCCTCTCCGTCCCGTCTCTATCCCTGCCCTTCCCCCTCTCCGTCCCATGACTATCCCTGCCCCTCCCCCTCTCCATCCCATGTCTATCCCTGCCCCTCCCCCTTCCATCCCATGTCTATCCCTGCCCCTCCCCCTCTCCGTCCCTTGTCTATCCCTGCCCCTCCCCCTCTGCGTCCCATGTCTATCCCTGCCCCTCCCCCTCTCCGTCCCATGTCTATCCCTGCCACTCCCCCTCTCCGTCCCGTGTCTATCCCTGCCCCTCCCCACTCCGTCCAACGTCCATCCCTGCCCCTCCCCCTCTCCGTCCCATGTCTATCCCTGCCCCTCTCCCTCTCAGTCCCTTCTCTATCCCTGCCTTTCCCCCTCTCCGTCCCATGTCTATCCCTGCCCCTCGCCCTCTCCGTCCCATGTCTATCCCTGCCCCTGCCCCCCTCCATCCCATGTCTATCCCTGCCCCTCCCCCTCTCCGTCCCGTGTCCATCCCGGCCCCTCCCCCTCTCCGTCCCATGTCTATCCCTGCCCCTCCCCCTCTCCGTCCCATGTCTATCCCTGCCCCTCCCCCCCTCCATCCCATGTCTATCCCTGCCCCTCCCCCTCTCCGTCCCGTGTCCATCCCTGCCCTTCCCCCTCTCCGTCCCATGTCTATCCCTGCCCCCCCCCCTCCATCCCATGTCTATCCCTGCCCCTCCCCCTCTCCGTCCCGTGTCCATCCCTGCCACTCCCCCTCTCCGTCCCGTGTCTATCCCTGCCCCTCCCCACTCCGTCCAATGTCCATCCCTGCCCCTCCCCCTCTCCGTCCCATGTCTATCCCTGCCCCTGTCCCTCTCAGTCCCTTCTCTATCCCTGCCCCTCCCCCTCTGCGTCCGATGTCTATCCCTGCCCCTCTCCCTCTCGGTCCCTTCTCTATCCCTGCCCTTCCCCCTCTGCGTCCCATGTCTATCCCTGCCCCTCCCCCTCTCCGTCCCGTGTCCATCCCTGCCCCTCCCCCTCTCCGTCCCATGTCTATCCCTGCCCCTCCCCCCCTCCATCCCATGTCTATCCCTGCCCCTCCCCCTCTCCGTCCCGTGTCCATCCCTGCCACTCCCCCTCTCCGTCCCGTGTCTATCCCTGCCCCTCCCCACTCCGTCCAATGTCCATCCTTGCCCCTCCCCCTCTCCTTCCCATGTCTATCCCTGCCCCTGTCCCTCTCAGTCCCTTCTCTATCCCTGCCCCTCCCCCTCTGCGTCCCATGTCTATCCCTGCCCCTCTCCCTCTCGGTCCCTTCTCTATCACTGCCCTTCCCCCTCTGCGTCCCATGTCTATCTCTGCCCCTCCCCTTCTCCGTCCCATGTCTATCCCTGTCCCTCCCCCTCTCCGTCCCATGTCTATCCCTGCCCCTCCCCCTCTCCGTCCCGTGTCCATCCCTGCCCTTCCCCCTCTCCGTCCCATGTCTATCCCTGCCCCCCCCCCTCCATCCCATGTCTATCCCTGCCCCTCCCCCTCTCCGTCCCGTGTCCATCCCTGCCACTCCCCCTCTCCGTCCCGTGTCTATCCCTGCCCCTCCCCACTCCGTCCAATGTCCATCCCTGCCCCTCCCCCTCTCCGTCCCATGTCTATCCCTGCCCCTGTCCCTCTCAGTCCCTTCTCTATCCCTGCCCCTCCCCCTCTGCGTCCCATGTCTATCCCTGCCCCTCTCCCTCTCGGTCCCTTCTCTATCCCTGCCCTTCCCCCTCTGCGTCCCATGTCTATCCCTGCCCCTCCCCCTCTCCGTCCCGTGTCCATCCCTGCCCCTCCCCCTCTCCGTCCCATGTCTATCCCTGCCCCTCCCCCCCTCCATCCCATGTCTATCCCTGCCCCTCCCCCTCTCCGTCCCGTGTCCATCCCTGCCACTCCCCCTCTCCGTCCCGTGTCTATCCCTGCCCCTCCCCACTCCGTCCAATGTCCATCCTTGCCCCTCCCCCTCTCCTTCCCATGTCTATCCCTGCCCCTGTCCCTCTCAGTCCCTTCTCTATCCCTGCCCCTCCCCCTCTGCGTCCCATGTCTATCCCTGTCCCTCCCCCTCTCCGTCCCATGTCTATCCCTGTCCCTCCCCCTCTCCGTCCCATGTCTATCCCTGTCCCTCCCCCTCTCCGTCCCATGTCTATCCCTGTCCCTCCCCCTCTCCGTCCCATGTCTATCCCTGTCCCTCCCCCTCTCCGTCCCATGTCTATCCCTGTCCCTCCCCCTCTCCGTCCCCTGTCTATCCCTGTCCCTCCCCCCTCCGTCCCATGTCTATCCCTGTCCCTCCCCCTCTCCGTCCCATGTCTATCCCTGTCCCTCCCTCTCTCCGTCCCATGTCTATCCCTGTCCCTCCCCCTCTCCGTCCCCTGTCTATCCCTGTCCTTCCCCCTCTCCGTCCCATGTCTCTCCCTGTCCCTCCCCCTCTCCGTCCCATGTCTATCCCTGTCCCTCCCCCTCTCCGTCCCCTGTCTATCCCTGTCCTTCCCCCTCTCCGTCCCATGTCTATCCCTGTCCCTCCCCCTCTCCGTCCCATGTCTATCCCTGTCCCTCCCCCTCTCCGTCCCATGTCTATCCCTGTCCCTCCCCCTCTCCGTCCCATGTCTATCCCTGTCCCTCCCCCTCTCCGTCCCCTGTCTATCCCTGTCCCTCCCCCCCTCCGTCCCATGTCTATCCCTGTCCCTCCCCCTCTCCGTCCCATGTGTATCCCTGTCCCGCCCCCTCTCCGTCCCATGTCTATCCCTGCCCCTCCCCCTCTCCGTCCCGTGTCTATCCATGCCCCTCTCCCTCTCCGTCCCATGTCTATCCCTGCCCCTCCCCCTCTCCGTCCCATGTCTATCTCTGCCCCTCCCCTTCTCCGTCCCATGTCTATCCCTGTCCCTCCCCCTCTCCGTCCCATGTCTATCCCTGTCCCTCCCCCTCTCCGTCCCATGTCTATCCCTGTCCCTCCCCCTCTCCGTCCCATGTCTATCCCTGTCCCTCCCCCTCTCCGTCCCATGTCTATCCCTGTCCCTCCCCCTCTCCGTCCCATGTCTATCCCTGTCCCTCCCCCTCTCCGTCCCCTGTCTATTCCTGTTCCTCCCCCCCTCCGTCCCATGTCTATCCCTGTCCCTCCCCCTCTCCGTCCCATGTCTATCCCTGCCCCTTCCCCTCTCCGTCCCGTGTCTATCCCTGCCCCTCCCCCTCTCCGTCCCGTGTCTATCCCTGCCCCTCCCCCACTCCGTCTCATGTCTATCCCTGTCCCTCCCCCTCTCCGTCCCTTGTCTATCCGTGCCCCTCTCCCTGCCCCTCTCCGTAACGTGTCTATCCCTGCCCCTCCCCCCCTCCATCCCATGTCTATCCCTGCCCCTCCCCCTCTCCGTCCCTTGTCTATCCCTGATCCTCTTCCTCTCCGTCCCATGTCTATCCCTGCCCCTTCCCCTCTCCGTCCCGTGCCTATCCCTGCCCCTCTTAGTCTCCGTCCCATGTCTATCCCTGCCCCTCCCCCTCTCCGTCCCATGTCTATCCCTGCCCCTCTTCCTCTCCGTCCCCTCTCTATCCCTGCCCCTCTTCCTCTCCGTCCCATGTCTATCCCTGCCCCTCTCCATCCCATGTCTATCCCTGTCCCTCTCCCTCTCAGTCCCTTCTCTATCCCTGCCCCTCCCACTCTCCGTCCCGTGTCTATCCCTGCCCCTCCCCCTCTCCGTCCCGTGTCTATCCCTGCCCCTCCCCCTCTCCGTCCCGTGTCTATCCCTGCCCCTCCTCCTCTCCGTCCCTTGTCTATCCCTGCCCCTCCCCGTCTCCGTCCCGTGTCTATCCCTTCCCCTCCCCCTCTCCGTCCCGTGTCTATCCCTGCCCCTCCCCCTCTCCGTCCCGTGTCTATCCCTGCCCCTCCTCACTCCGTCCCGTGTCTATCCCTGCCCCTCCCCCTCTCCGTCCCGTGTCTATCCCTGCCCCTCCCCCTCTTCGTTCCTTGTCTATCCCTGCCCCTCTTTCTCTCCGTCCCGTGTCTATCCCTGCCCCTCTTCCTCTAGGTCCCATGTCTATCCCTGCCCCTCTCCCTCTCCATCCCATGTCTATCCCTGCCCCTCTCCCTCTCAGTCCCTTCTCTATCCCTGCCCCTCTCACTCTCCGTCCCGTGTCTATCCCTGCCCCTCCCCCTCTCCGTCCCGTGTCTATCCCTGCCCCTTCCCCTCTCCGTCCCGTGTCTATCCCTGCCCCTCCTCCTCTCCGTCCCTTGTCTATCCCTGCCCCTCCCCGTCTCCGTCCCGTGTCTATCCCTGCCCCTCCCCCTCTCCGTCCCGTGTCTATCCCTGCCCCTCCCCACTCCGTCCCGTGTCTATCCCTGCCCCTCCCCACTCCGTCCCGTGTCTATCCCTGTCCCTCCCCCTCTCCGTCCCGTGTCTATCCCTGCCCCTCCCCCTCTCCGTTCCTTGTCTATCCCTGCCCCTCCTCCTCTCCGTCCCTTCTCTATCCCTGCCCCTCCCCCTCTCCGTCCCGTGTCTATCCCTGCCCCTCCCCGTCTCCGTCCCGTGTCTATGCCTGCCCCTCCTCCTCTCCGTCCCTTGTCTATCCCTGCCCCTCCCCGTCTCCGTCCAGTGTCTATCCCTGCCCCTCCCCCTCTCCGTCCCGTGTCTATCCTTGCCACTCCCCCTCTCCGTCCCATGTCTATCCCTGCCCTTCCCCCTCTCCGTCCCATGTCTATCCCTGCCCCTCTCCCTCTCCGTCCCGTCTCTATCCCTGCCCTTCCCCCTCTCCGTCCCATGACTATCCCTGCCCCTCCCCCTCTCCATCTCATCTCTATCCCTGCCCCTCCCCCTTCCATCCCATGTCTATCCCTGCCCCTCCCCCTCTCCGTCCCTTGTCAATCCCTGCCCCTCCCCCTCTGCGTCCCATGTCTATCCCTGCCCCTCCCCCTCTCCGTCCCATGTCTATCCCTGCCACTCCCCCTCTCCGTCCCGTGTCTATCCCTGCCCCTCCCCACTCCGTCCAACGTCCATCCCTGCCCCTCCCCCTCTCCGTCCCATGTCTATCCCTGCCCCTCTCCCTCTCAGTCCCTTCTCTATCCCTGCCTTTCCCCCTCTCCGTCCCATGTCTATCCCTGCCCCTCCCCCTCTCCATCCCATGTCTATCCCTGCCCCTCCCCCTCACCGTCCCGTGTCCATCCCGGCCCCTCCCCCTCTCCGTCCCATGTCTATCCCTGCCCCTCCCCCTCTCCGTCCCATGTCTATCCCTGCCCCTCCCCCCCTCCATCCCATGTCTATCCCTGCCCCTCCCCCTCTCCGTCCCGTGTCCATCCCTGCCCTTCCCCCTCTCCGTCCCATGTCTATCCCTGCCCCCCCCTCCATCCCATGTCTATCCCTGCCCCTCCCCCTCTCCGTCCCGTGTCCATCCCTGCCACTCCCCCTCTCCGTCCCGTGTCTATCCCTGCCCCTCCCCACTCCGTCCAATGTCCATCCCTGCCCCTCCCCCTCTCCGTCCCATGTCTATCCCTGCCCCTGTCCCTCTCAGTCCCTTCTCTATCCCTGCCCCTCCCACTCTGCGTCCCATGTCTATCCCTGCCCCTCTCCCTCTCGGTCCCTTCTCTATCCCTGCCCTTCCCCCTCTGCGTCCCATGTCTATCCCTGCCCCTCCCCCTCTCCGTCCCGTGTCCATCCCTGCCCCTCCCCCTCTCCGTCCCATGTCTATCCCTGCCCCTCCCCCCCTCCATCCCATGTCTATCCCTGCCCCTCCCCCTCTCCGTCCCGTGTCCATCCCTGCCACTCCCCCTCTCCGTCCCGTGTCTATCCCTGCCCCTCCCCACTCCGTCCAATGTCCATCCTTGCCCCTCCCCCTCTCCTTCCCATGTCTATCCCTGCCCCTGTCCCTCTCAGTCCCTTCTCTATCCCTGCCCCTCCCCCTCTGCGTCCCATGTCTATCCCTGCCCCTCTCCCTCTCGGTCCCTTCTCTATCACTGCCCTTCCCCCTCTGCGTCCCATGTCTATCTCTGCCCCTCCCCTTCTCCGTCCCATGTCTATCCCTGTCCCTCCCCCTCTCCGTCCCATGTCTATCCCTGCCCCTCCCCCTCTCCGTCCCGTGTCCATCCCTGCCCTTCCCCCTCTCCGTCCCATGTCTATCCCTGCCCCCCCCCCCTCCATCCCATGTCTATCCCTGCCCCTCCCCCTCTCCGTCCCGTGTCCATCCCTGCCCCTCCCCCTCTCCGTCCCGTGTCTATCCCTGCCCCTCCTCACTCCGTCCAATGTCCATCCCTGCCCCTCCCCCTCTCCGTCCCATGTCTATCCCTGCCCCTGTCCCTCTCAGTCCCTTCTCTATCCCTGCCCCTCCCCCTCTGCGTCCCATGTCTATCCCTGCCCCTCTCCCTCTCGGTCCCTTCTCTATCCCTGCCCTTCCCCCTCTGCGTCCCATGTCTATCCCTGCCCCTCCCCCTCTCCGTCCCGTGTCCATCCCTGCCCCTCCCCCTCTCCGTCCCTTGTCTATCCCTGCCCCTCCCCCCCTCCATCCCATGTCTATCCCTGCCCCTCCCCCTCTCCGTCCCGTGTCCATCCCTGCCACTCCCCCTCTCCGTCCCGTGTCTATCCCTGCCCCTCCCCACTCCGTCCAATGTCCATCCTTGCCCCTCTCCCTCTCCTTCCCATGTCTATCCCTGCCCCTGTCCCTCTCAGTCCCTTCTCTATCCCTGCCCCTCCCCCTCTGCGTCCCATGTCTATCCCTGTCCCTCCCCCTCTCCGTCCCATGTCTATCCCTGTCCCTCCCCCTCTCCGTCCCATGTCTATCCCTGTCCCTCCCCCTCTCCGTCCCATGTCTATCCCTGTCCCTCCCCCTCTCCGTCCCCTGTCTATCCCTGTCCCTCCCCCCTCCGTCCCATGTCTATCCCTGTCCCTCCCCCTCTCCGTCCCATGTCTATCCCTGTCCCTCCCCCTCTCCGTCCCATGTCTATCCCTGTCCCTCCCCCTCTCCGTCCCCTGTCTATCCCTGTCCTTCCCCCTCTCCGTCCCATGTCTCTCCCTGTCCCTCCCCCTCTCCGTCCCATGTCTATCCCTGTCCCTCCCCCTCTCCGTCCCCTGTCTATCCCTGTCCTTCCCCCTCTCCGTCCCATGTCTATCCCTGTCCCTCCCCCTCTCCGTCCCATGTCTATCCCTGTCCCTCCCCCTCTCCGTCCCATGTCTATCCCTGTCCCTCCCCCTCTCCGTCCCATGTCTATCCCTGTCCCTCCCCCTCTCCGTCCCCTGTCTATCCCTGTCCCTCCCCCCCTCCGTCCCATGTCTATCCCTGTCCCTCCCCCTCTCCGTCCCATGTGTATCCCTGTCCCGCCCCCTCTCCGTCCCATTTCTATCCCTGCCCCTCCCCCTCTCCGTCCCGTGTCTATCCATGCCCCTCTCCCTCTCCGTCCCATGTCTATCCCTGCCCCTCCCCCTCTCCGTCCCATGTCTATCTCTGCGCCTCCCCTTCTCCGTCCCATGTCTATCCCTGTCCCTCCCCCTCTCCGTCCCATGTCTATCCCTGTCCCTCCCCCTCTCCGTCCCATGTCTATCCCTGTCCCTCCCCCTCTCCGTCCCATGTCTATCCCTGTCCCTCCCCCTCTCCGTCCCATGTCTATCCCTGTCCCTCCCCCTCTCCGTCCCATGTCTATCCCTGTCCCTCCCCCTCTCTGTCCCCTGTCTATTCCTGTTCCTCCCCCCCTCCGTCCCATGTCTATCCCTGTCCCTCCCCCTCTCCGTCCCATGTCTATCCCTGCCCCTTCCCCTCTCCGTCCCGTGTCTATCCCTGCCCCTCCCCCTCTCCGTCCCGTGTCTATCCCTGCCCCTCCCCCTCTCCGTCTCATGTCTATCCCTGTCCCTCCCCCTCTCCGTCCCTTGTCTATCCCTGCCCCTCTCCCTGCCCCTCTCCGTAACGTGTCTATCCCTGCCCCTCCCCCCCTCCATCCCATGTCTATCCCTGCCCCTCCCCCTCTCCGTCCCTGGTCTATCCCTTCCCCTCTTCCTCTCCGTCCCATGTCTATCCCTGCCCCTTCCCCTCTCCGTCCCGTGCCTATCCCTGCCCCTCTTAGTCTCCGTCCCATGTCTATCCCTGCCCCTCCCCCTCTCCGTCCCATGTCTATCCCTGCCCCTCTTAGTCTCCGTCCCGTGTCCATCCCTGCCCCTCCCCCTCTCCGTCCCATGTCTATCCCTGCCCCTCTTCCTCTCCGTCCCATGTCTATCCCTGCCTCTCTCCATCCCATGTCTATCCCTGTCCCTCTCCCTCTCAGTCCCTTCTCTATCCCTGCCCCTCCCACTCTCCGTCCCGTGTCTATCCCTGCCCCTCCCCCTCTCTGTCCCGTGTCTATCCCTGCCCCTCCCCCTCTCCGTCCCGTGTCTATCCCTGCCCCTCCTCCTCTCCGTCCCTTGTCTATCCCTGCCCCTCCCCGTCTCCGTCCCGTGTCTATCCCTTCCCCTCCCCCTCTCCGTCCCGTGTCTATCCCTGCCCCTCCCCCTCTCCGTCCCGTGTCTATCCCTGCCCCTCCTCACTCCGTCCCGTGTCTATCCCTGCCCCTCCCCCTCTCCGTCCCGTGTCTATCCCTGCCCCTCCCCCTCTTCGTTCCTTGTCTATTCTTGCCACTCCCCCACTCCGTCCCATGTCTATCCCTGCCCCTCCCACTCCGTCCCGTGTCTATCCCTGCCCTTCCCCCTCTCCGTCCCATGTCTATCCCTGCCCCTCCCCCTCTCCGTCCCGTGTCTATCCCTGCCCTTCCCCCTCTCCGTCCCATGACTATCCCTGCCCCTCCCCCTCTCCATCCCATGTCTATCCCTACCCCTCCCCCCTCCATCCCATGTCTATCCCTGCCCCTCCCCCTCTCCGTTACTTCTCTATCCCTGCCCCTCCCCCTCTCCGTCCCGTGTTCATTCCTGCCCCTCCCCCTCTCCATCCCATGTCTATCCCTGCCCCTCTCCCTCTCCGTCCCATGTCTATCCCTGCCCCTCCCCCTCTCCATCCCATGTCTATCCCTGCCCCCCCCTCTCCGTCCCATGTCTATCCCTGCCTCTCCCCCTCTCCGTCCCATGTCTATCCCTGCCCCTCCCCCTCTCCGTCCCATGTCTATCCCTGCCCCTCCCCCTCTCCGTCCCGTGTCCATCCCTGCCCCTCCCCCTCTCCGTCCCATGTCTATCCCTGCCCCGCCCCCTCTCCGTCCCGTGTCTATCCTTGCCCCTCCCCCTCTCCGTCCCATGTCTATCCCTGCCCCTCCCCCTCTCCGTCCCGTGTCCATCCCTGCCCCTCCCCCTCTCCATCCCATGTCTATCCCTGCCCCTCCCCCTTTCCGTCCCATGTCTATCCCTGCCCCTCCCCCTCTCCGACCCATGTCTATCCCTGCCCCTCCCCCTCTCCGTCCCGTGTCCATCCCTGCCCCTCCCCCTCTCCGTCCCATGTCCATCCCTGCCACTCCCCCTCTCCGTCCCATGTCTATCCCTGCCCCTCCCCCTCTCCGTCCCGTGTCTATCCTTGCCCCTCCCCCTCTCAGTCCCTTGTCTATCCATGCCCTTCCCCCACTGCGTCCCATGTCTATCCATGCCCCTCCCCCTCTCCGTCCCATGTCTATCCCTGACCGTCTCCCTCTCAGTCCCTTCTCTATCCCTGCCCCTCCCCCTCTCCATCCCATGTCTATCCCTGCCCCCCCCCCTCTCCGTCCCATGTCTATCCCTGCCTCTCCCCCTCTCCGTCCCATGTCTATCCCTGCCCCTCCCCCTCTCCGTCCCATGTCTATCCCTGCCCCTCCCCCTCTCCGTCCCGTGTCCATCCCTGCCCCTCCCCCTCTCCGTCCCATGTCTATCCCTGCCCCGCCCCCTCTCCGTCCCGTGTCTATCCTTGCCCCTCCCCCTCTCCGTCCCATGTCTATCCCTGCCCCTCCCCCTCTCCGTCCCGTGTCCATCCCTGCCCCTCCCCCTCTCCGTCCCATGTCTATCCCTGCCCCTCCCCCCCTCCATCCCATGTCTATCCCTGCCCCTCCCCCTCTCCGTCCCGTGTCCATCCCTGCCCCTCCCCCTCTCCGTCCCATGTCTATCCCTGCCCCTCCCCCCCTCCATCCCATGGTATCCCTGCCCCTCCCCCTCTCCGTCCCGTGTCCATCCCTGCCACTCAACCTCTCCGTCCCGTGTCTATCCCTGCCCCTCCCCACTCCGTCCAATGTCCGTCCCTGCCCCTCCCCCTCTCCGTCCCATGTCTATCCCTGCCCCTGTCCCTCTCAGTCCCTTCTCTATCCCTGCCCCTCCCCCTCTGCGTCCCATGTCTATCCCTGCCCCTCTCCCTCTCGGTCCCTTCTCTATCCCTGCTCTTCCCCCTCTGCGTCCCATGTCTATCCCTGCCCCTCCCCCTCTCCGTCCCTTGTCTATCCCTGCCCCTCTCCCTGCCCCTCTCCGTAACGTGTCTATCCCTGCCCCTCCCCCCCTCCATCCCATGTCTATCCCTGCCCCTCCCCCTCTCCGTCCCTTGTCTATCCCTGCCCCTCCCCCTCTCCGTCCCGTGTCCATCCCTGCCCCTCCCCCTCTCCGTCCCATGTCCATCCCTGCCACTCCCCCTCTCCGTCCCGTGTCTATCCCTGCCCCTCCCCACTCCGTCCAATGTCCATCCCTGCCCCTCCCCCTCTCAGTCTCTTGTCTATCCCTGCCCTTCCCCCACTGCGTCCCATGTCTATCCCTGCCCCTCCCCCTCTCCGTCCAGTGTCTATCCCTGCCCCTCCCCCTCTCCGTCCCATGTCTATCCCTGCCCCTCCCCCTCTCCGTCCCATGTCTATCCCTGCCCCTCCTCTCTCCGTCCAGTGTCTATCCCTGCCCCTCCCCCTCTGCGTCCCATGTCTATCCCTGCCCCTCCCCCTCTCCGTCCCATGTCTATCCCTGCCCCTCTCCCTCTCGGGCCATTGTCTTTCTCTGCCCCTCCCCCTCTCCGTCCCGTGTCTATCCCTGCCCCACCCTCTCTCCGTCCCATGTCTATCCCTGCCCCTCCCCCTCTCCGTCCCGTGTCTATCCCTGCCCATCCCCTCTCCGTCCCGTGTCTATCCCTGCCCCTCCCCCTCTCCGTCCCATGTCTATCCCTGCCCCTCCCCCTCTCCGTCCCATGTCTATCCCTGCCCTTCCCCCTGTCCGTCCCGTGTCTATCCCTGCCCATCCCCTCTCCGTCCCATGTCTATCCCTGCCCCTCCCCCTCTCCGTCCCTTGTCTATCCCTGCCCCTCCCCCTCTCCGTCCCTTGTCTATCCCTGCCCCTCCCCCTCTCCGTCCCGTGTCCATCCCTGCCCCTCCCCCTCTCCGTCCCATGTCCATCCCTGCCACTCCCCCTCTCCGTCCCGTGTCTATCCCTGCCCCTCCCGACTCCGTCCAATGTCCATCCCTGCCCCTCCCCCTCTCCGTCCCATGTCTATCCCTGCCCCTCCCCCTCTCCGTCCAATGTCCGTCCCTGCCCCTCCCCCTCTCCGTCCCATGTCTATCCCTGCCCCTGTCCCTCTCAGTCCCTTCTCTATCCCTGCCCCTCCCCCTCTGCGTCCCATGTCTATCCCTGCCCCTCTCCCTCTCGGTCCCTTCTCTATCCCTGCTCTTCCCCCTCTGCGTCCCATGTCTATCCCTGCCCCTCCCCCTCTCCGTCCCTTGTCTATCCCTGCCCCTCTCCCTGCCCCTCTCCGTAACGTGTCTATCCCTGCCCCTCCCCCCCTCCATCCCATGTCTATCCCTGCCCCTCCCCCTCTCCGTCCCTTGTCTATCCCTGCCCCTCCCCCTCTCCGTCCCGTGTCCATCCCTGCCCCTCCCCCTCTCCGTCCCATGTCCATCCCTGCCACTCCCCCTCTCCGTCCCGTGTCTATCCCTGCCCCTCCCCACTCCGTCCAATGTCCATCCCTGCCCCTCCCCCTCTCAGTCTCTTGTCTATCCCTGCCCTTCCCCCACTGCGTCCCATGTCTATCCCTGCCCCTCCCCCTCTCCGTCCAGTGTCTATCCCTGCCCCTCCCCCTCTCCGTCCCATGTCTATCCCTGCCCCTCCCCCTCTCCGTCCCATGTCTATCCCTGCCCCTCCTCTCTCCGTCCAGTGTCTATCCCTGCCCCTCCCCCTCTGCGTCCCATGTCTATCCCTGCCCCTCCCCCTCTCCGTCCCATGTCTATCCCTGCCCCTCTCCCTCTCGGGCCATTGTCTTTCTCTGCCCCTCCCCCTCTCCGTCCCGTGTCTATCCCTGCCCCACCCTCTCTCCGTCCCATGTCTATCCCTGCCCCTCCCCCTCTCCGTCCCGTGTCTATCCCTGCCCATCCCCTCTCCGTCCCGTGTCTATCCCTGCCCCTCCCCCTCTCCGTCCCATGTCTATCCCTGCCCCTCCCCCTCTCCGTCCCATGTCTATCCCTGCCCTTCCCCCTGTCCGTCCCGTGTCTATCCCTGCCCATCCCCTCTCCGTCCCATGTCTATCCCTGCCCCTCCCCCTCTCCGTCCCTTGTCTATCCCTGCCCCTCCCCCTCTCCGTCCCTTGTCTATCCCTGCCCCTCCCCCTCTCCGTCCCGTGTCCATCCCTGCCCCTCCCCCTCTCCGTCCCATGTCCATCCCTGCCACTCCCCCTCTCCGTCCCGTGTCTATCCCTGCCCCTCCCGACTCCGTCCAATGTCCATCCCTGCCCTCCCCCTCTCAGTCCCTTGTCTATCCCTGCCCTTCCCCCACTGCGTTCCATGTCTATCCCTGCCCCTCCCCTTCTCCGTCCAGTGTCTATCACTGCCCATCCCCCTCTTCGTCCCATGTCTATCCCTGCCCCTCCCCCTCTCCGTCCCATGTCTATCCCTGCCCCTCCTCTCTCCGTCCCTTGTCTATCCCTGCCCCTGCCCCTCCCCCTCTCCGTCCCGTGTCTATCCCTGCCCCTCCCCCTCTCCGTCCCATGTCTATCCCTGCCCCTCCCCCTCTCCGCCCCGTGTCTATCCCTGCCCCACCCTCTCTCCGTCCCCTGTCTATCCCTGCCCCTCCCCCTCTGCGTCCGGTGTCTATCCCTGCCCCTCCCCCTCTCCGCCCCGTGTCTATCCCTGCCCCACCCTCTCTCCGTCCCCTGTCTATCCCTGCCCCTCCCCCTCTCCGTCCCGTGTCTATCCCTGCCCGTCCCCTCTCCGTCCCATGTCTATCCCTGCCCCTCCCCCTCTCCGTCCCGTGTCTATCCCTGCCCATCCCCTCTCCGTCCCATGTCTATCCCTGCCCCACCCCCTCTCCGTCCCGTGTATATCCCTGCCCCTCCCCCTCTCCGTCCCGTTTCTATCCCTGCCCCTCCCCCTCTCTGTCCCGTGTCTATCCCTGCCCCTCCCCTCTCCGTCCCATGTCTATCCCTGCCCCTCCCCCTCTCCGTCCCTTGTCTATCCCTGCCCCTCCCCCTCTCCGTCCCGTGTCTATCCCTGCCCATCCCCTCTCCGTCCCATGTCTATCCCTGCCCCACCCCCTCTCCGTCCCGTGTATATCCCTGCCCCTCCCCCTCTCCGTCCCGTTTCTATCCCTGCCCCTCCCCCTCTCTGTCCCGTGTCTATCCCTGCCCCTCCCCTCTCCGTCCCATGTCTATCCCTGCCCCTCCCCTTCTCCGTCCCATGTCTATCCCTGCCCCTCCCCCTCTCCCTCCCATGTCTATCTCTGCCACTCCCCCTCTCCGTCCCGTGTCTATCCCTGCCCCTCCCACTCTCCGTCCCATGTCCATCCCTGCCCCTCCCCTTCTCCGTCCCGTGTCTATCCCTGCCCCTCCCCCTCTCCGTCCCGTGTCTATCCCTGCCCCTCCCCCTCTCCGTCCCTTGTCTATCCCTGCCCCTCCCCCTCTCCGTCCCGTGTCTATCCCTGCCCCTCTCCCTCTCAGTCCCTTTTCTATCCCTGCCCCTCCCCCTCTCCGTCCCTTGTCTATCCCTGCCCCTCCCCCTCTCCGTCCCTTGTCTATCCCAGCCCCTCCCCCTCTCCGTCCCGTGTCTATCCCTGCCACTCCCCCTCTCCGTCCCGTGTGTATCCCTGCCCCTCCCCCTCTCCGTCCCATGTCTATCCCTGCCCCTCCCCCTCTCCCTCCCATGTCTATCTCTGCCACTCCCCCTCTCCGTCCCGTGTCTATCCCTGACCCTCCCACACTCCGTCCCATGTCTATCCCTGCCCCTCCCCCTCTCCGTCCCGTGTCTATCCCTGCCCCTCCCCCTCTCCGTCCCGTGTCTATCCCTGCCCCTCCCCCTCTCCGTCCCGTGTCTATCCCTGCCCCTCCCCCTCTCCGTCCCGTGTCTATCCCTGCCCCTCCCTTTCTCAGTCCCTTCGCTATCCCTGCCCCACCCCCTCTCCGTCCCGTGTCTATCCCTGCCCCTCCCCCTCGCCGTCACGTGTCTATCCCTGCCACTCCCCCTCTCTGTCCCGTGTGTATCCCTGCCCCTCTCCCTCTCAGTCTCTTCTCTATCCCTGCCCCTCCCCCTCTCCGTCCCTTGTCTATCCCTGCCCCTCCCCCTCTCCGTCCCATGTCTATCCCTGCCCCTCCCCCTCTCCGTCCCATGTCTATCCCTGCCCCTCCCCCTTACCGTCCCGTGTCTATCCCTGCCCCTCCCCCTCTCCGTCCCGTGTCTATCCCTGCCCCTCCCCCTCGCCGTCCCGTGTCTATCCCTGCCACTCCCCCTCTCTGTCCCGTGTGTATCCCTGCCCCTCCCCCTCTCCGTCCCGTGTCTATCCCTGCCCCTCCCCCTCGCCGTCCTGTGTCTATCCCTGCCACTCCCCCTCTCTGTCCCGTGTGTATCCCTGCCCCTCCCCCTCTCCGTCCCTTGTCTATCCCTGCCCCTCCCCCTCTCCGTCCCGTGTTTATCCCTGCCCCTCCCCCTCTCCGTCCCGTGTCTTTCCCTGCCCCTCCCCCTCTCCGTCCCGTGTCTATCCCTGCCCCTCCCCCTCTCCGTCCCTTGTCTATCCCTGCCCCTCCCCTTCTCCGTCCCGTGTTTATCCCTGCCCCTCCCCCTCTCCGTCCCGTGTCTATCCCTGCCCCTCTCTTTCTCAGTCCCTTCGCTATCCCTGCCCCACCCCCTCTCCGTCCCGTGTCTATCCCTGCCTTTCCCCCTCGCCGTCACGTGTCTATCCCTGCCACTCCCCCTCTCTGTCCCGTGTGTATCCCTACCCCTCTCCCTCTCAGTCTCTTCTCTATCCCTGCCCCTCCCCCTCTCCGTCCCTTGACTATCCCTGCCCCTCCCCCTCTCCGTCCCATGTCTATCCCTGCCCCTCCCCCTCTCCGTCCCGTGTCTATCCCGGCCCCTCCCCCTCTCCGTCCCGTGTCTATCCCTGCCCCTCTCCCTCTCAGTCCCGTGTCTATCCCTGCCCCTCCCCCTCTCTGTCCCGTGTCTATCCCTGCCCCTCTCCCTCTCTGTCCCGTGTGTATCCCTGCCCCTCTTCCTCTCAGTCTCTTCTCTATCCCTGCCCCTCTCCCTCTCCGTCCCGTGTCTATCCCTGCCCCTCCCCCTCTCCGTCCCGTGTCTATCCCTGCCCCTCCCCCTCTCCGTCCCGTGTGTATCCCTGCCCCTCTCCCTCTCAGTCTCTTCTCTATCCCTGCCCCTCTCCCTCTCCGTCCCGTGTCTATCCCTGCCCCTCCCCCTCTCCGTCCCGTGTCTATCCCTGCCCCTCTCCCTCTCTGTCCCGTGTGTATCCCTGCCCCTCTCCCTCTCGGTCTCTTCTCTATCCCTGCCCCTCCCCCTCTCCGTCCCTTGTCTATCCGTCCCCCTCCCCCTCGCCGTCCCGTGTCTATCCCTGCCACTGCCCCTCTCTGTCCCGTGTGTATCCCTGCCCCTCCCCCTCTCCGTCTCTTCTCTATCCCTGCCCCTCTCCCTCTCAGTCTCTTCTCTATCCCTGCCCCTCTCCCTCTCAGTCTCTTCTCTATCCCTGCCCCTCCCCTTCTCCGTCCCTTGTCTATCCCTGCCCCTCCCCTTCTCCGTCCCATGTCTATCCCTGCCCCACCCCCTCTCCGTCCCGTGTCTATCCCTGCCCCTCCCCCTCGCCGTCCCGTGTCTATCCCTGCCACTCCCCCTCTCTGTCCCGTGTGTATCCCTGCCCCTCTCCCTCTCAGTCTCTTCTCTATCCCTGCCCCTCCCCCTCTCCGTCCCTTGTCTATCCCTGCCCCTCCCCCTCTCCGTCCCGTGTTTATCCCTGCCCCTCCCCCTCTCCGTCCCGTGTCTATCCCTGCCCCTCCCCCTCTCCGTCCCGTGTCTATCCCTGCCCCTCCCCCTCTCCGTCCCGTGTCTATCCCTGCCCCTTCCCCTCTCCGTCCCGTGTCTATCCCTGCCCCTCCCCCTCTCCGTCCCATGTCCATCCCTGCCACCCCCCCTCTCCGTCCCGTGTCTATCCCTGCCCCTCCCGACTCCGTCCAATGTCCATCCCTGCCCTCCCCCTCTCAGTCCCTTGTCTATCCCTGCCCTTCCCCCACTGCGTCCCATGTCTATCCCTGCCCCTCCCCTTCTCCGTCCAGTGTCTATCACTGCCCCTCCCCCTCTTCGTCCCATGTCTATCCCTGCCCCTCCCCCTCTCCGTCCCATGTCTATCCCTGCCCCTCCTCTCTCCGTCCCTTGTCTATCCCTGCCCCTCCCCCTCCCCCTCTCCGTCCCGTGTCTATCCCTGCCCCTCCCCCTCTCCGTCCCATGTCTATCCCTGCCCCTCTCCCTCTCGGTCCATTGTCTATCTCTGCCCCTCCCCCTCTCCGTCCCGTGTTTATCCTTGCCCCTCCCCCTCTGCGTCCGGTGTCTATCCCTGCCCCTCCCCCTCTCCGCCCCGTGTCTATCCCTGCCCCACCCTCTCTCCGTCCCATGTCTATCCCTGCCCCTCCCCCTCTCCGTCCCGTGTCTATCCCTGCCCGTCCCCTCTCCGTCCCGTGTCTATCCCTGCCCCTCCCCCTCTCCGTCCCATGTCTATCCCTGCCCCTCCCCCTCTCCGTCCCATGTCTATCCCTGCCCCTCCCCCTGTCCGTCCCGTGTCTATCCCTGCCCATCCCCTCTCCGTCCCATGTCTATCCCTGCCCCTGCCCCTCTCCGTCCCTTGTCTATCCCTGCCCCTCCCCCTCTCCGTCCCTTGTCTATCCCTGCCCCTCCCCCTCTCCGTCCCGTGTCTATCCCTGCCCATCCCCTCTCCGTCCCATGTCTATCCCTGCCCCACCCCCTCTCCGTCCCGTGTATATCCCTGCCCCTCCCCCTCTCCGTCCCGTTTCTATCCCTGCCCCTCCCCCTCTCTGTCCCGTGTCTATCCCTGCCCCTCCCCTCTCCGTCCCATGTCTATCCCTGCCCCTCCCCTTCTCCGTCCCATGTCTATCCCTGCCCCTCCCCCTCTCCCTCCCATGTCTATCTCTGCCACTCCCCCTCTCCGTCCCGTGTCTATCCCTGCCCCTCCCACTCTCCGTCCCATGTCCATCCCTGCCCCTCCCCTTCTCCGTCCCGTGTCTATCCCTGCCCCTCCCCCTCTCCGTCCCGTGTCTATCCCTGCCCCTCCCCCTCTCCGTCCCTTGTCTATCCCTGCCCCTCCCCCTCTCCGTCCCGTGTCTATCCCTGCCCCTCTCCCTCTCAGTCCCTTCTCTATCCTTGCCCCTCCCCCTCTCCGTCCCTTGTCTATCCCTGCCCCTCCCCCTCTCCGTCCCTTGTCTATCCCAGCCCCTCCCCCTCTCCGTCCCCTGTCTATCCCTGCCACTCCCCCTCTCTGTCCCGTGTGTATCCCTGCCCCTCCCCCTCTCCGTCCCATGTCTATCCCTGCCCCTCCCCCTCTCCCTCCCATGTCTATCTCTGCCACTCCCCCTCTCCGTCCCGTGTCTATCCCTGACCCTCCCACACTCCGTCCCATGTCTATCCCTGCCCCTCCCCCTCTCCGTCCCGTGTCTATCCCTGCCCCTCCCCCTCTCCGTCCCGTGTCTATCCCTGCCCCTCCCCCTCTCCGTCCCGTGTCTATCCCTGCCCCTCCCCCTCTCCGTCCCGTGTCTATCCCTGCCCCTCTCTTTCTCAGTCCCTTCGCTATCCCTGCCCCACCCCCTCTCCGTCCCGTGTCTATCCCTGCCTTTCCCCCTCGCCGTCCCGTGTCTATCCCTGCCTTTCCCCCTCGCCGTCACGTGTCTATCCCTGCCACTCCCCCTCTCTGTCCCGTGTGTATCCCTGCCCCTCTCCCTCTCAGTCTCTTCTCTATCCCTGCCCCTCCCCCTCTCCGTCCCTTGTCTATCCCTGCCCCTCCCCCTCTCCGTCCCGTGTTTATCCCTGCCCCTCCCCCTCTCCGTCCCGTGTCTATCCCTGCCCCTCCCCCTCTCCGTCCCGTGTCTATCCCTGCCCCTCCCCCTCTCCGTCCCGTGTCTATCCCTGCCCCTCCCCCTCTCCGTCCCGTGTCTATCCCTGCCCCTCTCTTTCTCAGTCCCTTCGCTATCCCTGCCCCACCCCCTCTCCGTCCCGTGTCTATCCCTGCCTTTCCCCCTCGCCGTCACGTGTCTATCCCTGCCACTCCCCCTCTCTGTCCCGTGTGTATCCCTGCCCCTCTCCCTCTCAGTCTCTTCTCTATCCCTGCCCCTCCCCCTCTCCGTCCCTTGTCTATCCCTGCCCCTCCCCCTCTCCGTCCCGTGTTTATCCCTGCCCCTCCCCCTCTCCGTCCCGTGTCTATCCCTGCCCCTCCCCCTCTCCGTCCCGTGTCTATCCCTGCCCCTCCCCCTCTCCGTCCCGTGTCTATCCCTGCCCCTTCCCCTCTCCGTCCCGTGTCTATCCCTGCCCCTCCCCCTCTCCGTCCCATGTCCATCCCTGCCACCCCCCCTCTCCGTCCCGTGTCTATCCCTGCCCCTCCCGACTCCGTCCAATGTCCATCCCTGCCCTCCCCCTCTCAGTCCCTTGTCTATCCCTGCCCTTCCCCCACTGCGTCCCATGTCTATCCCTGCCCCTCCCCTTCTCCGTCCAGTGTCTATCACTGCCCCTCCCCCTCTTCGTCCCATGTCTATCCCTGCCCCTCCCCCTCTCCGTCCCATGTCTATCCCTGCCCCTCCTCTCTCCGTCCCTTGTCTATCCCTGCCCCTCCCCCTCCCCCTCTCCGTCCCGTGTCTATCCCTGCCCCTCCCCCTCTCCGTCCCATGTCTATCCCTGCCCCTCTCCCTCTCGGTCCATTGTCTATCTCTGCCCCTCCCCCTCTCCGTCCCGTGTTTATCCTTGCCCCTCCCCCTCTGCGTCCGGTGTCTATCCCTGCCCCTCCCCCTCTCCGCCCCGTGTCTATCCCTGCCCCACCCTCTCTCCGTCCCATGTCTATCCCTGCCCCTCCCCCTCTCCGTCCCGTGTCTATCCCTGCCCGTCCCCTCTCCGTCCCGTGTCTATCCCTGCCCCTCCCCCTCTCCGTCCCATGTCTATCCCTGCCCCTCTCCCTCTCCGTCCCATGTCTATCCCTGCCCCTCCCCCTGTCCGTCCCGTGTCTATCCCTGCCCATCCCCTCTCCGTCCCATGTCTATCCCTGCCCCTGCCCCTCTCCGTCCCTTGTCTATCCCTGCCCCTCCCCCTCTCCGTCCCTTGTCTATCCCTGCCCCTCCCCCTCTCCGTCCCGTGTCTATCCCTGCCCATCCCCTCTCCGTCCCATGTCTATCCCTGCCCCACCCACTCTCCGTCCCGTGTATATCCCTGCCCCTCCCCCTCTCCGTCCCGTTTCTATCCCTGCCCCTCCCCCTCTCTGTCCCGTGTCTATCCCTGCCCCTCCCCTCTCCGTCCCATGTCTATCCCTGCCCCTCCCCTTCTCCGTCCCATGTCTATCCCTGCCCCTCCCCCTCTCCCTCCCATGTCTATCTCTGCCACTCCCCCTCTCCGTCCCGTGTCTATCCCTGCCCCTCCCACTCTCCGTCCCATGTCCATCCCTGCCCCTCTCCTTCTCCGTCCCGTGTCTATCCCTGCCCCTCCCCCTCTCCGTCCCGTGTCTATCCCTGCCCCTCCCCCTCTCCGTCCCTTGTCTATCCCTGCCCCTCCCCCTCTCCGTCCCGTGTCTATCCCTGCCCCTCTCCCTCTCAGTCCCTTCTCTATCCCTGCCCCTCCCCCTCTCCGTCCCTTGTCTATCCCTGCCCCTCCCCCTCTCCGTCCCTTGTCTATCCCAGCCCCTGCCCCTCTCCGTCCCCTGTCTATCCCTGCCACTCCCCCTCTCTGTCCCGTGTGTATCCCTGCCCCTCCCCCTCTCCGTCCCATGTCTATCCCTGCCCCTCCCCCTCTCCCTCCCATGTCTATCTCTGCCACTCCCCCTCTCCGTCCCGTGTCTATCCCTGACCCTCCCACACTCCGTCCCATGTCTATCCCTGCCCCTCCCCCTCTCCGTCCCGTGTCTATCCCTGCCCCTCCCCCTCTCCGTCCCGTGTCTATCCCTGCCCCTCCCCCTCTCCGTCCCGTGTCTATCCCTGCCCCTCCCCCTCTCCGTCCCGTGTCTATCCCTGCCCCTCTCTTTCTCAGTCCCTTCGCTATCCCTGCCCCACCCCCTCTCCGTCCCGTGTCTATCCCTGCCTTTCCCCCTCGCCGTCACGTGTCTATCCCTGCCACTCCCCCTCTCTGTCCCGTGTGTATCCCTACCCCTCTCCCTCTCAGTCTCTTCTCTATCCCTGCCCCTCCCCCTCTCCGTCCCTTGTCTATCCCTGCCCCTCCCCCTCTCCGTCCCATGTCTATCCCTGCCCCTCCCCCTCTCCATCCCATGTCTATCCCTGCCCCTCCCCCTCTCCGTCCCATGTCTATCCCTGCCCCTCCCCCTCTCCGTCCCGTGTCTATCCCTGCCCCTCCCCCTTTCCGTCCCGTGTCTATCCCTGCCCCTCCCCCTCGCCGTCCCGTGTCTATCCCTGCCACTCCCCCTCTCTGTCCCGTGTGTATCCCTGCCCCTCCCCCTCTCCGTCCCTTGTCTATCCCTGCCCCTCTCCCTCTCAGTCTCTTCTCTATCCCTGCCCCTCCCCCTCTTCGTCCCTTGTCTATCCCTGCCCCTCCCCCTCTCCGTCCCGTGTTTATCCCTGCCCCTCCCCCTCTCCGTCCCGTGTCTTTCCCTGCCCCTCCCCCTCTCCGTCCCGTGTCTATCCCTGCCCCTCCCCCTCTCCGTCCCTTGGGTATCCCTGCCCCTCCCCTTCTCCGTCCCGTGTTTATCCCTGCCCCTCCCCCTCTCCGTCCCTTGTCTATCCCTGCCCCTCCCCCTCTCCGTCCCGTGTTTATCCCTGCCCCTCTCCCTCTCCGTCCCGTGTCTATCCCTGCCCCTCTCCCTCTCTGTCCCGTGTGTATCCCTGCCCCTCTCCCTCTCCGTCCCGTGTCTATCCCTGCCCCTCCCCCTCTCCGTCCCTTGTCTATCCCTGCCCCTCCCCCTCTCCGTCCCGTGTCTATCCCTGCCCCTCCCCCTCTCCGTCCCATGTCTATCCCTGCCCCTCCCCCTCTCCGTCCCGTGTCTATCCCGGCCCCTCCCCCTCTCCGTCCCGTGTCTATCCCTGCCCCTCTCCCTCTCAGTCCCCTGTCTATCCCTGCCCCTCTCCCTCTCCGTCCCGTGTCCATCCCTGCCCCTCTCCCTCTCTGTCCCGTGTGTATCCCTGCCACTCTCTCTCTCAGTCTCTTCTCTATCCCTGCCCCTCTCCCTCTCCGTCCCGTGTCTATCCCTGCCCCTCCCCCTCTCCGTCCCGTGTCTATCCCTGCCCCTCCCCCTCTCCGTCCCGTGTGTATCCCTGCCCCTCTCCCTCTCGGTCTCTTCTCTATCCCTGCCCCTCCCCCTCTCCGTCTCTTCTCTATCCCTGCCCCTCTCCCTCTCAGTCTCTTCTCTATCCCTGCCCCTCTCCCTCTCAGTCTCTTCTCTATCCCTGCCCCTCCCCTTCTCCGTCCCTTGTCTATCCCTGCCCCTCCCCTTCTCCGTCCCATGTCTATCCCTGCCCCACCCCCTCTCCGTCCCGTGTCTATCCCTGCCCCTCCGCCTCGCCGTCTCGTGTTTATCCCTGCCACTCCCCCTCTCTGTCCCGTGTGTATCCCTGCCCCTCTCCCTCTCAGTCTCTTCTCTATCCCTGCCCCTCCCCCTCTCCGTCCCTTGTCTATCCCTGCCCCTCCACCTCTCCGTCCCGTGTTTATCCCTGCCCCTCCCCCTCTCCGTCCCGTGTCTATCCCTGCCCCTCCCCCTCTCCGTCCCGTGTCTATCCCTGCCCCTCCCCCTCTCCGTCCCGTGTCTATCCCTGCCCCTTCCCCTCTCCGTCCCGTGTCTATCCCTGCCCCTCTCTTTCTCAGTCCCTTCGCTATCCCTGCCCCACCCCCTCTCCGTCCCGTGGCTATCCCTGCCCCTCCCCCTCGCCGTCACGTGTCTATCCCTGCCACTCCCCCTCTCTGTCCCGTGTGTATCCCTGCCCCTCTCCCTCTCAGTCTCTTCTCTATCCCTGCCCCTCCCACTCTCCGTCCCTTGTCTATCCCTGCCCCTCCCCCTCTCCGTCCCATGTATATCCCTGCCCCTCCCCCTCTCCGTCCCATGTCTATCCCTGCCCCTCCCCCTCTCCGTCCCGTGTCTATCCCTGCCCCTCCCCCTCTCCGTCCCGTGTCTATCCCTGCCCCTCCCCCTCGCCGTCCCGTGTCTATCCCTGCCACTCCCCCTCTCTGTCTCGTGTGTATCCCTGCCCCTCCCCCTCTCCGTCCCTTGTCTATCCCTGCCCCTCTCCCTCTCAGTCTCTTCTCTATCCCTGCCCCTCCCCCTCTCCGTCCCTTGTCTATCCCTGCCCCTCCCCCTCTCCGTCCCGTGTTTATCCCTGCCCCTCCCCCTCTCCGTCCCGTGTCTTTCCCTGCCCCTCCCCCTCTCCGTCCCGTGTCTATCCCTGCCCCTCCCCCTCTCCGTCCCTTGTCTATCCCTGCCCCTCCCCTTCTCCGTCCCGTGTTTATCCCTGCCCCTCCCCCTCTCCGTCCCTTGTCTATCCCTGCCCCTCCCCCTCTCCGTCCCGTGTTTATCCCTGCCCCTCTCCCTCTCCGTCCCGTGTCTATCCCTGCCCCTCCCCCTCTCCGTCCCTTGTCTATCCCTGCCCCTCCCCCTCTCCGTCCCGTGTTTATCCCTGCCCCTCTCCCTCTCCGTCCCGTGTCTATCCCTGCCCCTCTCCCTCTCTGTCCCGTGTGTATCCCTGCCCCTCTCCCTCTCCGTCCCTTGTCTATCCCTGCCCCTCCCCCTCTCCGTCCCGTGTCTATCCCTTCCCCTCCCCCTCTCCGTCCCATGTCTATCCCTGCCCCTCCCCCTCTCCGTCCCGTGTCTATCCCGGCCCCTCCCCCTCTCCGTCCCGTGTCTATCCCTGCCCCTCTCCCTCTCAGTCCCGTGTCTATCCCTGCCCCTCTCCCTCTCCGTCCCGTGTCTATCCCTGCCCCTCTCCCTCTCTGTCCCGTGTGTATCCCTGCCCTTCTCCCTCTCAGTCTCTTCTCTATCCCTGCCCCTCTCCCTCTCCGTCCCGTGTCTATCCCTGCCCCTCCCCCTCTCCGTCCCGTGTCTATCCCTGCCCCTCCCCCTCTCCGTCCCGTGTGTATCCCTGCCCCTCTCCCTCTCAGTCTCTTCTCTATCCCTGCCCCTCTCCCTCTCCGTCCCGTGTCTATCCCTGCCCCTCCCCCTCTCCGTCCCGTGTCTATCCCTGCCCCTCTCCCTCTCTGTCCCGTGTGTATCCCTGCCCCTCTCCCTCTCGGTCTCTTCTCTATCCCTGCCCCTCCCCCTCTCCGTCCCTTGTCTATCCCTGGCCCTCCCCCTCGCCGTCCCGTGTCTATCCCTGCCACTGCCCCTCTCTGTCCCGTGTGTATCCCTGCCCCTCCCCCTCTCCGTCTCTTCTCTATCCCTGCCCCTCTCCCTCTCAGTCTCTTCTCTATCCCTGCCCCTCTCCCTCTCAGTCTCTTCTCTATCCCTGCCCCTCCCCCTCTCCGTCCCGTGTCTATCCCTGCCCCTCCCCCTCTCCGTCCCGTGTCTATCCCTGCCCCTCCCCCTCTCCGTCCCGTGTCTATCCCTGCCCCTTCCCCTCTCCGTCCCGTGTCTATCCCTGCCCCTCTCTTTCTCAGTCCCTTCGCTATCCCTGCCCCACCCCCTCTCCGTCCCGTGGCTATCCCTGCCCCTCCCCCTCGCCGTCACGTGTCTATCCCTGCCACTCCCCCTCTCTGTCCCGTGTGTATCCCTGCCCCTCTCCCTCTCAGTCTCTTCTCTATCCCTGCCCCTCCCACTCTCCGTCCCTTGTCTATCCCTGCCCCTCCCCCTCTCCGTCCCATGTATATCCCTGCCCCTCCCCCTCTCCGTCCCATGTCTATCCCTGCCCCTCCCCCTCTCCGTCCCGTGTCTATCCCTGCCCCTCCCCCTCTCCGTCCCGTGTCTATCCCTGCCCCTCCCCCTCGCCGTCCCGTGTCTATCCCTGCCACTCCCCCTCTCTGTCTCGTGTGTATCCCTGCCCCTCCCCCTCTCCGTCCCTTGTCTATCCCTGCCCCTCTCCCTCTCAGTCTCTTCTCTATCCCTGCCCCTCCCCCTCTCCGTCCCTTGTCTATCCCTGCCCCTCCCCCTCTCCGTCCCGTGTTTATCCCTGCCCCTCCCCCTCTCCGTCCCGTGTCTTTCCCTGCCCCTCCCCCTCTCCGTCCCGTGTCTATCCCTGCCCCTCCCCCTCTCCGTCCCTTGTCTATCCCTGCCCCTCCCCTTCTCCGTCCCGTGTTTATCCCTGCCCCTCCCCCTATCCGTCCCTTGTCTATCCCTGCCCCTCCCCCTCTCCGTCCCGTGTTTATCCCTGCCCCTCTCCCTCTCCGTCCCGTGTCTATCCCTGCCCCTCCCCCTCTCCGTCCCTTGTCTATCCCTGCCCCTCCCCCTCTCCGTCCCGTGTTTATCCCTGCCCCTCTCCCTCTCCGTCCCGTGTCTATCCCTGCCCCTCTCCCTCTCTGTCCCGTGTGTATCCCTGCCCCTCTCCCTCTCCGTCCCTTGTCTATCCCTGCCCCTCCCCCTCTCCGTCCCGTGTCTATCCCTTCCCCTCCCCCTCTCCGTCCCATGTCTATCCCTGCCCCTCCCCCTCTCCGTCCCGTGTCTATCCCGGCCCCTCCCCCTCTCCGTCCCGTGTCTATCCCTGCCCCTCTCCCTCTCAGTCCCGTGTCTATCCCTGCCCCTCTCCCTCTCCGTCCCGTGTCTATCCCTGCCCCTCTCCCTCTCTGTCCCGTGTGTATCCCTGCCCTTCTCCCTCTCAGTCTCTTCTCTATCCCTGCCCCTCTCCCTCTCCGTCCCGTGTCTATCCCTGCCCCTCCCCCTCTCCGTCCCGTGTCTATCCCTGCCCCTCCCCCTCTCCGTCCCGTGTGTATCCCTGCCCCTCTCCCTCTCAGTCTCTTCTCTATCCCTGCCCCTCTCCCTCTCCGTCCCGTGTCTATCCCTGCCCCTCCCCCTCTCCGTCCCGTGTCTATCCCTGCCCCTCTCCCTCTCTGTCCCGTGTGTATCCCTGCCCCTCTCCCTCTCGGTCTCTTCTCTATCCCTGCCCCTCCCCCTCTCCGTCCCTTGTCTATCCCTGGCCCTCCCCCTCGCCGTCCCGTGTCTATCCCTGCCACTGCCCCTCTCTGTCCCGTGTGTATCCCTGCCCCTCCCCCTCTCCGTCTCTTCTCTATCCCTGCCCCTCTCCCTCTCAGTCTCTTCTCTATCCCTGCCCCTCTCCCTCTCAGTCTCTTCTCTATCCCTGCCCCTCCCCTTCTCCGTCCCTTGTCTATCCCTGCCCCTCCCCTTCTCCGTCCCATGTCTATCCCTGCCCCACCCCCTCTCCGTCCCGTGTCTATCCCTGCCCCTCCCCCTCGCCGTCCCGTGTCTATCCCTGCCACTCCCCCTCTCTGTCCCGTGTGTATCCCTGCCCCTCTCCCTCTCAGTCTCTTCTCTATCCCTGCCCCTCCCCCTCTCCGTCCCTTGTCTATCCTTGCCCCTCCCCCTCTCCGTCCCGTGTTTATCCCTGCCCCTCCCCCTTTCCGTCCCGTGTCTATCCCTGCCCCTCCCCCTCGCCGTCCCGTGCCTATCTCTGCCACTCCCCCTCTCTGTCCCGTGTGTATCCCTGCCCCTCCCGCTCTCCGTCCATTGTCTATCCCTGCCCCTCCCCCTCTCCGTCCATTGTCTATCCCTGCCCCTCCCCCTCGCCGTCCCGTGTCTATCCCTGCCACTCCCCCTCTCTGTCCCGTGTGTATCCCTGCCCCTCCCCCTCTCCGTCCATTGTCTAACCCTGCCCCTCCCCCTCTCCGTCCCATGTCTATCCCTGCCCCTCTCCCTCTCAGTCCCTTCTCTATCCCTGCCCCTCCCCCTCTCCGTCCCTTTCTATCCCTGCCCCTCCCCTCTCCGTCCCGTGTCTATCCCTGCCCCTCCCCCTCGCCGTCCCGTGTCTATCCCTGCCACTCCCCCTCTCTGTCCCGTGTGTATCCCTGCCCCTCCCCCTCTCCGTCCCTTGTCTATCCCTGCCCTTCTCCCTCTCAGTCTCTTCTCTATCCCTGCCCCTCCCCCTCTCCGTCCCTTGTCTATCCCTGCCCCTCCCCCTCTCCGTCCCGTGTTTATCCCTGCCCCTCCCCCTCTCCGTCCCGTGTCTTTCCCTGCCCCTCCCCCTCTCCGTCCCGTGTCTATCCCTGCCGCTCCCCCTCTCCGTCCCTTGGGTATCCCTGCCCCTCCCCTTCTCCGTCCCGTGTTTATCCCTGCCCCTCCCCCTCTCCGTCCCTTGTCTATCCCTGCCCCTCCCCCTCTCCGTCCCGTGTTTATCCCTGCCCCTCTCCCTCTCCGTCCCGTGTCTATCCCTGCCCCTCTCCCTCTCTGTCCCGTGTGTATCCCTGCCCCTCTCCCTCTCCGTCCCGTGTCTATCCCTGCCCCTCCCCCTCTCCGTCCCTTGTCTATCCCTGCCCCTCCCCCTCTCCGTCCCGTGTCTATCCCTGCCCCTCCCCCTCTCCGTCCCATGTCTATCCCTGCCCCTCCCCCTCTCCGTCCCGTGTCTATCCCGGCCCCTCCCCCTCTCCGTCCCGTGTCTATCCCTGCCCCTCTCCCTCTCAGTCCCGTGTCTATCCCTGCCCCTCTCCCTCTCCGTCCCGTGTCTATCCCTGCCCCTCTCCCTCTCTGTCCCGTGTGTATCCCTGCCACTCTCTCTCTCAGTCTCTTCTCTATCCCTGCCCCTCTCCCTCTCCGTCCCGTGTCTATCCCTGCCCCTCCCCCTCTCCGTCCCGTGTCTATCCCTGCCCCTCCCCCTCTCCGTCCCGTGTGTATCCCTGCCCCTCTCCCTCTCGGTCTCTTCTCTATCCCTGCCCCTCCCCCTCTCCGTCTCTTCTCTATCCCTGCCCCTCTCCCTCTCAGTCTCTTCTCTATCCCTGCCCCTCTCCCTCTCAGTCTCTTCTCTATCCCTGCCCCTCCCCTTCTCCGTCCCTTGTCTATCCCTGCCCCTCCCCTTCTCCGTCCCATGTCTATCCCTGCCCCACCCCCTCTCCGTCCCGTGTCTATCCCTGCCCCTCCGCCTCGCCGTCTCGTGTTTATCCCTGCCACTCCCCCTCTCTGTCCCGTGTGTATCCCTGCCCCTCTCCCTCTCAGTCTCTTCTCTATCCCTGCCCCTCCCCCTCTCCGTCCCTTGTCTATCCCTGCCCCTCCACCTCTCCGTCCCGTGTTTATCCCTGCCCCTCCCCCTCTGCGTCCCGTGTCTATCCCTGCCCCTCCCCCTCTCCGTCCCGTGTCTATCCCTGCCCCTCCCCCTCTCCGTCCCGTGTCTATCCCTGCCCCTTCCCCTCTCCGTCCCGTGTCTATCCCTGCCCCTCTCTTTCTCAGTCCCTTCGCTATCCCTGCCCCACCCCCTCTCCGTCCCGTGGCTATCCCTGCCCCTCCCCCTCGCCGTCACGTGTCTATCCCTGCCACTCCCCCTCTCTGTCCCGTGTGTATCCCTGCCCCTCTCCCTCTCAGTCTCTTCTCTATCCCTGCCCCTCCCACTCTCCGTCCCTTGTCTATCCCTGCCCCTCCCCCTCTCCGTCCCATGTATATCCCTGCCCCTCCCCCTCTCCGTCCCATGTCTATCCCTGCCCCTCCCCCTCTCCGTCCCGTGTCTATCCCTGCCCCTCCCCCTCTCCGTCCCGTGTCTATCCCTGCCCCTCCCCCTCGCCGTCCCGTGTCTATCCCTGCCACTCCCCCTCTCTGTCTCGTGTGTATCCCTGCCCCTCCCCCTCTCCGTCCCTTGTCTATCCCTGCCCCTCTCCCTCTCAGTCTCTTCTCTATCCCTGCCCCTCCCCCTCTCCGTCCCTTGTCTATCCCTGCCCCTCCCCCTCTCCGTCCCGTGTTTATCCCTGCCCCTCCCCCTCTCCGTCCCGTGTCTTTCCCTGCCCCTCCCCCTCTCCGTCCCGTGTCTATCCCTGCCCCTCCCCCTCTCCGTCCCTTGTCTATCCCTGCCCCTCCCCTTCTCCGTCCCGTGTTTATCCCTGCCCCTCCCCCTCTCCGTCCCTTGTCTATCCCTGCCCCTCCCCCTCTCCGTCCCGTGTTTATCCCTGCCCCTCTCCCTCTCCGTCCCGTGTCTATCCCTGCCCCTCTCCCTCTCTGTCCCGTGTGTATCCCTGCCCCTCTCCCTCTCCGTCCCGTGTCTATCCCTGCCCCTCCCCCTCTCCGTCCCTTGTCTATCCCTGCCCCTCCCCCTCTCCGTCCCGTGTTTATCCCTGCCCCTCTCCCTCTCCGTCCCGTGTCTGTCCCTGCCCCTCTCCCTCTCTGTCCCGTGTGTATCCCTGCCCCTCTCCCTCTCCGTCCCTTGTCTATCCCTGCCCCTCCCCCTCTCCGTCCCGTGTCTATCCCTTTCCCTCCCCCTCTCCGTCCCATGTCTATCCCTGCCCCTCCCCCTCTCCGTCCCGTGTCTATCCCGGCCCCTCCCCCTCTCCGTCCCGTGTCTATCCCTGCCCCTCTCCCTCTCAGTCCCGTGTCTATCCCTGCCCCTCTCCCTCTCCGTCCCGTGTCTATCCCTGCCCCTCTCCCTCTCTGTCCCGTGTGTATCCCTGCCCTTCTCCCTCTCAGTCTCTTCTCTATCCCTGCCCCTCTCCCTCTCCGTCCCGTGTCTATCCCTGCCCCTCCCCCTCTCCGTCCCGTGTCTATCCCTGCCCCTCCCCCTCTCCGTCCCGTGTGTATCCCTGCCCCTCTCCCTCTCAGTCTCTTCTCTATCCCTGCCCCTCTCCCTCTCCGTCCCGTGTCTATCCCTGCCCCTCCCCCTCTCCGTCCCGTGTCTATCCCTGCCCCTCTCCCTCTCTGTCCCGTGTGTATCCCTGCCCCTCTCCCTCTCGGTCTCTTCTCTATCCCTGCCCCTCCCCCTCTCCGTCCCTTGTCTATCCCTGGCCCTCCCCCTCGCCGTCCCGTGTCTATCCCTGCCACTGCCCCTCTCTGTCCCGTGTGTATCCCTGCCCCTCCCCCTCTCCGTCTCTTCTCTATCCCTGCCCCTCTCCCTCTCAGTCTCTTCTCTATCCCTGCCCCTCTCCCTCTCAGTCTCTTCTCTATCCCTGCCCCTCCCCTTCTCCGTCCCTTGTCTATCCCTGCCCCTCCCCTTCTCCGTCCCATGTCTATCCCTGCCCCACCCCCTCTCCGTCCCGTGTCTATCCCTGCCCCTCCCCCTCGCCGTCCCGTGTCTATCCCTGCCACTCCCCCTCTCTGTCCCGTGTGTATCCCTGCCCCTCTCCCTCTCAGTCTCTTCTCTATCCCTGCCCCTCCCCCTCTCCGTCCCTTGTCTATCCTTGCCCCTCCCCCTCTCCGTCCCGTGTTTATCCCTGCCCCTCCCCCTTTCCGTCCCGTGTCTATCCCTGCCCCTCCCCCTCGCCGTCCCGTGCCTATCTCTGCCACTCCCCTCTCTGTCCCGTGTGTATCCCTGCCCCTCCCGCTCTCCGTCCATTGTCTATCCCTGCCCCTCCCCCTCTCCGTCCATTGTCTATCCCTGCCCCTCCCCCTCGCCGTCCCGTGTCTATCCCTGCCACTCCCCCTCTCTGTCCCGTGTGTATCCCTGCCCCTCCCCCTCTCCGTCCATTGTCTAACCCTGCCCCTCCCCCTCTCCGTCCCATGTCTATCCCTGCCCCTCTCCCTCTCAGTCCCTTCTCTATCCCTGCCCCTCCCCCTCTCCGTCCCTTTCTATCCCTGCCCCTCCCCTCTCCGTCCCGTGTCTATCCCTGCCCCTCCCCCTCGCCGTCCCGTGTCTATCCCTGCCACTCCCCCTCTCTGTCCCGTGTGTATCCCTGCCCCTCCCCCTCTCCGTCCCTTGTCTATCCCTGCCCTTCTCCCTCTCAGTCTCTTCTCTATCCCTGCCCCTCCCCCTCTCCGTCCCTTGTCTATCCCTGCCCCTCCCCCTCTCCGTCCCGTGTTTATCCCTGCCCCTCCCCCTCTCCGTCCCGTGACTTTCCCTGCCCCTCCCCCTCTCCGTCCCGTGTCTATCCCTGCCGCTCCCCCTCTCCGTCCCTTGGGTATCCCTGCCCCTCCCCTTCTCCGTCCCGTGTTTATCCCTGCCCCTCCCCCTCTCCGTCCCTTGTCTATCCCTGCCCCTCACCCTCTCCGTCCCGTGTTTATCCCTGCCCCTCTCCCTCTCCGTCCCGTGTCTATCCCTGCCCCTCTCCCTCTCTGTCCCGTGTGTATCCCTGCCCCTCTCCCTCTCCGTCCCGTGTCTATCCCTGCCCCTCCCCCTCTCCGTCCCTTGTCTATCCCTGCCCCTCCCCCTCTCCGTCCCGTGTCTATCCCTGCCCCTCCCCCTCTCCGTCCCATGTCTATCCCTGCCCCTCCCCCTCTCCGTCCCGTGTCTATCCCGGCCCCTCCCCCTCTCCGTCCCGTGTCTATCCCTGCCCCTCTCCCTCTCAGTCCCGTGTCTATCCCTGCCCCTCTCCCTCTCCGTCCCGTGTCTATCCCTGCCCCTCTCCCTCTCTGTCCCGTGTGTATCCCTGCCACTCTCTCTCTCAGTCTCTTCTCTATCCCTGCCCCTCTCCCTCTCCGTCCCGTGTCTATCCCTGCCCCTCCCCCTCTCCGTCCCGTGTCTATCCCTGCCCCTCCCCCTCTCCGTCCCGTGTGTATCCCTGCCCCTCTCCCTCTCGGTCTCTTCTCTATCCCTGCCCCTCCCCCTCTCCGTCTCTTCTCTATCCCTGCCCCTCTCCCTCTCAGTCTCTTCTCTATCCCTGCCCCTCTCCCTCTCAGTCTCTTCTCTATCCCTGCCCCTCCCCTTCTCCGTCCCTTGTCTATCCCTGCCCCTCCCCTTCTCCGTCCCATGTCTATCCCTGCCCCACCCCCTCTCCGTCCCGTGTCTATCCCTGCCCCTCCCCCTCGCCGTCTCGTGTTTATCCCTGCCACTCCCCCTCTCTGTCCCGTGTGTATCCCTGCCCCTCTCCCTCTCAGTCTCTTCTCTATCCCTGCCCCTCCCCTTCTCCGTCCCTTGTCTATCCCTGCCCCTCCACCTCTCCGTCCCGTGTTTATCCCTGCCTCTCCCCCTCTCCGTCCCGTGTCTATCCCTGCCCCTCCCCCTCTCCGTCCCGTGTCTATCCCTGCCCCTCCCCCTCTCCGTCCCGTGTCTATCCCTGCCCCTTCCCCTCTCCGTCCCGTGTCTATCCCTGCCCCTCTCTTTCTCAGTCCCTTCGCTATCCCTGCCCCACCCCCTCTCCGTCCCGTGTCTATCCCTGCCCCACCCCCTCTCCGTCCCGTGTCTATCCCTGCCCCTCCGCCTCGCCGTCTCGTGTTTATCCCTGCCACTCCCCCTCTCTGTCCCGTGTGCATCCCTGCCCCTCTCCCTCTCAGTCTCTTCTCTATCCCTGCCCCTCCCCCTCTCCGTCCCTTGTCTATCCCTGCCCCTCCACCTCTCCGTCCCGTGTTTATCCCTGCCCCTCCCCCTCTGCGTCCCGTGTCTATCCCTGCCCCTCCCCCTCTCCGTCCCGTGTCTATCCCTGCCCCTCCCCCTCTCCGTCCCGTGTCTATCCCTGCCCCTTCCCCTCTCCGTCCCGTGTCTATCCCTGCCCCTCTCTTTCTCAGTCCCTTCGCTATCCCTGCCCCACCCCCTCTCCGTCCCGTGGCTATCCCTGCCCCTCCCCCTCGCCGTCACGTGTCTATCCCTGCCACTCCCCCTCTCTGTCCCGTGTGTATCCCTGCCCCTCTCCCTCTCAGTCTCTTCTCTATCCCTGCCCCTCCCACTCTCCGTCCCTTGTCTATCCCTGCCCCTCCCCCTCTCCGTCCCATGTATATCCCTGCCCCTCCCCCTCTCCGTCCCATGTCTATCCCTGCCCCTCCCCCTCTCCGTCCCGTGTCTATCCCTGCCCCTCCCCCTCTCCGTCCCGTGTCTATCCCTGCCCCTCCCCCTCGCCGTCCCGTGTCTATCCCTGCCACTCCCCCTCTCTGTCTCGTGTGTATCCCTGCCCCTCCCCCTCTCCGTCCCTTGTCTATCCCTGCCCCTCTCCCTCTCAGTCTCTTCTCTATCCCTGCCCCTCCCCCTCTCCGTCCCTTGTCTATCCCTGCCCCTCCCCCTCTCCGTCCCGTGTTTATCCCTGCCCCTCCCCCTCTCCGTCCAGTGTCTTTCCCTGCCCCTCCCCCTCTCCGTCCCGTGTCTATCCCTGCCCCTCCCCCTCTCCGTCCCTTGTCTATCCCTGCCCCTCCCCTTCTCCGTCCCGTGTTTATCCCTGCCCCTCCCCCTCTCCGTCCCTTGTCTATCCCTGCCCCTCCCCCTCTCCGTCCCGTGTTTATCCCTGCCCCTCTCCCTCTCCGTCCCGTGTCTATCCCTGCCCCTCTCCCTCTCTGTCCCGTGTGTATCCCTGCCCCTCTCCCTCTCCGTCCCGTGTCTATCCCTGCCCCTCCCCCTCTCCGACCCTTGTCTATCCCTGCCCCTCCCCCTCTCCGTCCCGTGTTTATCCCTGCCCCTCTCCCTCTCCGTCCCGTGTCTATCCCTGCCCCTCTCCCTCTCTGTCCCGTGTGTATCCCTGCCCCTCTCCCTCTCCGTCCCTTGTCTATCCCTGCCCCTCCCCCTCTCCGTCCCGTGTCTATCCCTTCCCCTCCCCCTCTCCGTCCCATGTCTATCCCTGCCCCTCCCCCTCTCCGTCCCGTGTCTATCCCGGCCCCTCCCCCTCTCCGTCCCGTGTCTATCCCTGCCCCTCTCCCTCTCAGTCCCGTGTCTATCCCTGCCCCTCTCCCTCTCCGTCCCGTGTCTATCCCTGCCCCTCTCCCTCTCTGTCCCGTGTGTATCCCTGCCCTTCTCCCTCTCAGTCTCTTCTCTATCCCTGCCCCTCTCCCTCTCCGTCCCGTGTCTATCCCTGCCCCTCCCCCTCTCCGTCCCGTGTCTATCCCTGCCCCTCCCCCTCTCCGTCCCGTGTGTATCCCTGCCCCTCTCCCTCTCAGTCTCTTCTCTATCCCTGCCCCTCTCCCTCTCCGTCCCGTGTCTATCCCTGCCCCTCCCCCTCTCCGTCCCGTGTCTATCCCTGCCCCTCTCCCTCTCTGTCCCGTGTGTATCCCTGCCCCTCTCCCTCTCGGTCTCTTCTCTATCCCTGCCCCTCCCCCTCTCCGTCCCTTGTCTATCCCTGGCCCTCCCCCTCGCCGTCCCGTGTCTATCCCTGCCACTGCCCCTCTCTGTCCCGTGTGTATCCCTGCCCCTCCCCTTCTCCGTCTCTTCTCTATCCCTGCCCCTCTCCCTCTCAGTCTCTTCTCTATCCCTGCCCCTCTTCCTCTCAGTCTCTTCTCTATCCCTGCCCCTCCCCTTCTCCGTCCCTTGTCTATCCCTGCCCCTCCCCTTCTCCGTCCCATGTCTATCCCTGCCCCACCCCCTCTCCGTCCCGTGTCTATCCCTGCCCCTCCCCCTCGCCGTCCCGTGTCTATCCCTGCCACTCCCCCTCTCTGTCCCGTGTGTATCCCTGCCCCTCTCCCTCTCAGTCTCTTCTCTATCCCTGCCCCTCCCCCTCTCCGTCCCTTGTCTATCCTTGCCCCTCCCCCTCTCCGTCCCGTGTTTATCCCTGCCCCTCCCCCTTTCCGTCCCGTGTCTATCCCTGCCCCTCCCCCTCGCCGTCCCGTGCCTATCTCTGCCACTCCCCCTCTCTGTCCCGTGTGTATCCCTGCCCCTCCCGCTCTCCGTCCATTGTCTATCCCTGCCCCTCCCCCTCTCCGTCCATTGTCTATCCCTGCCCCTCCCCCTCGCCGTCCCGTGTCTATCCCTGCCACTCCCCCTCTCTGTCCCGTGTGTATCCCTGCCCCTCCCCCTCTCCGTCCATTGTCTAACCCTGCCCCTCCCCCTCTCCGTCCCATGTCTATCCCTGCCCCTCTCCCTCTCAGTCCCTTCTCTATCCCTGCCCCTCCCCCTCTCCGTCCCTTTCTATCCCTGCCCCTCCCCTCTCCGTCCCGTGTCTATCCCTGCCCCTCCCCCTCGCCGTCCCGTGTCTATCCCTGCCACTCCCCCTCTCTGTCCCGTGTGTATCCCTGCCCCTCCCCCTCTCCGTCCCTTGTCTATCCCTGCCCTTCTCCCTCTCAGTCTCTTCTCTATCCCTGCCCCTCCCCCTCTCCGTCCCTTGTCTATCCCTGCCCCTCCCCCTCTCCGTCCCGTGTTTATCCCTGCCCCTCCCCCTCTCCGTCCCGTGTCTTTCCCTGCCCCTCCCCCTCTCCGTCCCGTGTCTATCCCTGCCGCTCCCCCTCTCCGTCCCTTGGGTATCCCTGCCCCTCCCCTTCTCCGTCCCGTGTTTATCCCTGCCCCTCCCCCTCTCCGTCCCTTGTCTATCCCTGCCCCTCCCCCTCTCCGTCCCGTGTTTATCCCTGCCCCTCTCCCTCTCCGTCCCGTGTCTATCCCTGCCCCTCTCCCTCTCTGTCCCGTGTGTATCCCTGCCCCTCTCCCTCTCCGTCCCGTGTCTATCCCTGCCCCTCCCCCTCTCCGTCCCTTGTCTATCCCTGCCCCTCCCCCTCTCCGTCCCGTGTCTATCCCTGCCCCTCCCCCTCTCCGTCCCATGTCTATCCCTGCCCCTCCCCCTCTCCGTCCCGTGTCTATCCCGGCCCCTCCCCCTCTCCGTCCCGTGTCTATCCCTGCCCCTCTCCCTCTCAGTCCCGTGTCTATCCCTGCCCCTCTCCCTCTCCGTCCCGTGTCTATCCCTGCCCCTCTCCCTCTCTGTCCCGTGTGTATCCCTGCCACTCTCTCTCTCAGTCTCTTCTCTATCCCTGCCCCTCTCCCTCTCCGTCCCGTGTCTATCCCTGCCCCTCCCCCTCTCCGTCCCGTGTCTATCCCTGCCCCTCCCCCTCTCCGTCCCGTGTGTATCCCTGCCCCTCTCCCTCTCGGTCTCTTCTCTATCCCTGCCCCTCCCCCTCTCCGTCTCTTCTCTATCCCTGCCCCTCTCCCTCTCAGTCTCTTCTCTATCCCTGCCCCTCTCCCTCTCAGTCTCTTCTCTATCCCTGCCCCTCCCCTTCTCCGTCCCTTGTCTATCCCTGCCCCTCCCCTTCTCCGTCCCATGTCTATCCCTGCCCCACCCCCTCTCCGTCCCGTGTCTATCCCTGCCCCTCCCCCTCGCCGTCTCGTGTTTATCCCTGCCACTCCCCCTCTCTGTCCCGTGTGTATCCCTGCCCCTCTCCCTCTCAGTCTCTTCTCTATCCCTGCCCCTCCCCCTCTCCGTCCCTTGTCTATCCCTGCCCCTCCACCTCTCCGTCCCGTGTTTATCCCTGCCTCTCCCCCTCTCCGTCCCGTGTCTATCCCTGCCCCTCCCCCTCTCCGTCCCGTGTCTATCCCTGCCCCTCCCCCTCTCCGTCCCGTGTCTATCCCTGCCCCTTCCCCTCTCCGTCCCGTGTCTATCCCTGCCCCTCTCTTTCTCAGTCCCTTCGCTATCCCTGCCCCACCCCCTCTCCGTCCCGTGTCTATCCCTGCCCCTCCCCCTCGCCGTCACGTGTCTATCCCTGCCACTCCCCCTCTCTGTCCCGTGTGTATCCCTGCCCCTCTCCCTCTCAGTCTCTTCTCTATCCCTGCCCCTCCCACTCTCCGTCCCTTGTCTATCCCTGCCCCTCCCCCTCTCCGTCCCATGTATATCCCTGCCCCTCCCCCTCTCCGTCCCATGTCTATCCCTGCCCCTCCCCCTCTCCGTCCCGTGTCTATCCCTGCCCCTCCCCCTCTCCGTCCCGTGTCTATCCCTGCCCCTCCCCCTCGCCGTCCCGTGTCTATCCCTGCCACTCCCCCTCTCTGTCCCGTGTGTATCCCTGCCCCTCCCCCTCTCCGTCCCTTGTCTATCCCTGCCCCTCTCCCTCTCAGTCTCTTCTCTATCCCTGCCCCTCCCCCTCTCCGTCCCTTGTCTATCCCTGCCCCTCCCCCTCTCCGTCCCGTGTTTATCCCTGCCCCTCCCCCTCTCCGTCCCGTGTCTTTCCCTGCCCCTCCCCCTCTCCGTCCCGTGTCTATCCCTGCCCCTCCCCCTCTCCGTCCCTTGTCTATCCCTGCCCCTCCCCTTCTCCGTCCCGTGTTTATCCCTGCCCCTCCCCCTCTCCGTCCCTTGTCTATCCCTGCCCCTCCCCCTCTCCGTCCCGTGTTTATCCCTGCCCCTCTCCCTCTCCGTCCCGTGTCTATCCCTGCCCCTCTCCCTCTCTGTCCCGTGTGTATCCCTGCCCCTCTCCCTCTCCGTCCCTTGTCTATCCCTGCCCCTCCCCCTCTCCGTCCCGTGTCTATCCCTTCCCCTCCCCCTCTCCGTCCCATGTCTATCCCTGCCCCTCCCCCTCTCCGTCCCGTGTCTATCCCGGCCCCTCCCCCTCTCCGTCCCGTGTCTATCCCTGCCCCTCTCCCTCTCAGTCCCGTGTCTATCCCTGCCCCTCTCCCTCTCCGTCCCGTGTCTATCCCTGCCCCTCTCCCTCTCTGTCCCGTGTGTATCCCTGCCCCTCTCCCTCTCAGTCTCTTCTCTATCCCTGCACCTCTCCCTCTCCGTCCCGTGTCTATCCCTGCCCCTCCCCCTCTCCGTCCCGTGTCTATCCCTGCCCCTCCCCCTCTCCGTCCCGTGTGTATCCCTGCCCCTCTCCCTCTCAGTCTCTTCTCTATCCCTGCCCCTCTCCCTCTCCGTCCCGTGTCTATCCCTGCCCCTCCCCCTCTCCGTCCCGTGTCTATCCCTGCCCCTCTCCCTCTCTGTCCCGTGTGTATCCCTGCCCCTCTCCCTCTCGGTCTCTTCTCTACCCCTGCCCCTCCCCCTCTCCGTCCCTTGTCTATCCCTGGCCCTCCCCCTCGCCGTCCCGTGTCTATCCCTGCCACTGCCCCTCTCTGTCCCGTGTGTATCCCTGCCCCTCCCCCTCTCCGTCTCTTCTCTATCCCTGCCCCTCTCCCTCTCAGTCTCTTCTCTATCCCTGCCCCTCTCCCTCTCAGTCTCTTCTCTATCCCTGCCCCTCCCCTTCTCCGTCCCTTGTCTATCCCTGCCCCTCCCCTTCTCCGTCCCATGTCTATCCCTGCCCCACCCCCTCTCCGTCCCGTGTCTATCCCTGCCCCTCCCCCTCGCCGTCCCGTGTCTATCCCTGCCACTCCCCCTCTCTGTCCCGTGTGTATCCCTGCCCCTCTCCCTCTCAGTCTCTTCTCTATCCCTGCCCCTCCCCCTCTCCGTCCCTTGTCTATCCTTGCCCCTCCCCCTCTCCGTCCCGTGTTTATCCCTGCCCCTCCCCCTTTCCGTCCCGTGTCTATCCCTGCCCCTCCCCCTCGCCGTCCCGTGCCTATCTCTGCCACTCCCCTTCTCTGTCCCGTGTGTATCCCTGCCCCTCCCGCTCTCCGTCCATTGTCTATCCCTGCCCCTCCCCCTCTCCGTTCATTGTCTATCCCTGCCCCTCCCCCTCGCCGTCCCGTGTCTATCCCTGCCACTCCCCCTCTCTGTCCCGTGTGTATCCCTGCCCCTCCCCCTCTCCGTCCATTGTCTAACCCTGCCCCTCCCCCTCTCCGTCCCATGTCTATCCCTGCCCCTCTCCCTCTCAGTCCCTTCTCTATCCCTGCCCCTCCCCCTCTCCGTCCCTTTCTATCCCTGCCCCTCCCCTCTCCGTCCCGTGTATATCCCTGCCCCTCCCCCTCTCCGTCCCATGTCTATCCCTGCCCCTCCCCCTCTCCGTCCATTGTCTATCCCTGCCCCTCCACCTCTCCGTCCCGTGTCTATCCCTGCCCCTGCCCCTGCCCCTCTCCGTCCCGTGTCTTTCCTTGCCCCTCTCCCTCTCCGTCCCGTGTCTACCCTGCCCCTCTCCCTCTCAGTCCCTTCTCTATCCCTGCCCCACCCCCTCTCCGTTCCGTGTTTATCCCTGCCCCTCCCCCTCTCCGTCCCGTGTCTATCCCTGCCCCTCCCCCTCTCCGTCCCGCGTCTATCCCTGCCCCTCCCCCTCTCCGTCCCGTGTCTATCCCTGCCACTCCCCCTCTCTGTCCCGTGTGTATCCCTACCCCTCTCCCTCTCAGTCTCTTCTCTATCCCTGCCCCTCCCCCTCTCCGTCCCTTGTCTATCCCTGCCCCTCCCCCTCTCCGTCCCATGTCTATCCCTGCCCCTCCCCCTCTCCATCCCATGTCTATCCCTGCCCCTCCCCCTCTCCGTCCCATGTCTATCCCTGCCCCTCCCCCTCTCCGTCCCGTGTCTATCCCTGCCCCTCCCCCTTTCCGTCCCGTGTCTATCCCTGCCCCTCCCCCTCGCCGTCCCGTGTCTATCTCTGCCACTCCCCCTCTCTGTCCCGTGTGTATCCCTGCCCCTCCCCCTCTCCGTCCCTTGTCTATCCCTGCCCCTCTCCCTCTCAGTCTCTTCTCTATCCCTGCCCCTCCCCCTCTCCGTCCCTTGTCTATCCCTGCCCCTCCCCCTCTCCGTCCCGTGTTTATCCCTGCCCCTCCCCCTCTCCGTCCCGTGTCTTTCCCTGCCCCTCCCCCTCTCCGTCCCGTGTCTATCCCTGCCCCTCCCCCTCTCCGTCCCTTGGGTATCCCTGCCCCTCCCCTTCTCCGTCCCGTGTTTATCCCTGCCCCTCCCCCTCTCCGTCCCTTGTCTATCCCTGCCCCTCCCCCTCTCCGTCCCGTGTTTATCCCTGCCCCTCTCCCTCTCCGTCCCGTGTCTATCCCTGCCCCTCTCCCTCTCTGTCCCGTGTGTATCCCTGCCCCTCTCCCTCTCCGTCCCGTGTCTATCCCTGCCCCTCCCCCTCTCCGTCCCTTGTCTATCCCTGCCCCTCCCCCTCTCCGTCCCGTGTCTATCCCTGCCCCTCCCCCTCTCCGTCCCATGTCTATCCCTGCCCCTCCCCCTCTCCGTCCCGTGTCTATCCCGGCCCCTCCCCCTCTCCGTCCCGTGTCTATCCCTGCCCCTCTCCCTCTCAGTCCCGTGTCTATCCCTGCCCCTCTCCCTCTCCGTCCCGTGTCTATCCCTGCCCCTCTCCCTCTCTGTCCCGTGTGTATCCCTGCCACTCTCTCTCTCAGTCTCTTCTCTATCCCTGCCCCTCTCCCTCTCCGTCCCGTGTCTATCCCTGCCCCTCCCCCTCTCCGTCCCGTGTCTATCCCTGCCCCTCCCCCTCTCCGTCCCGTGTGTATCCCTGCCCCTCTCCCTCTCGCTCTCTTCTCTATCCCTGCCCCTCCCCCTCTCCGTCTCTTCTCTATCCCTGCCCCTCTCCCTCTCAGTCTCTTCTCTATCCCTGCCCCTCTCCCTCTCAGTCTCTTCTCTATCCCTGCCCCTCCCCTTCTCCGTCCCTTATCTATCCCTGCCCCTCCCCTTCTCCGTCCCATGTCTATCCCTGCCCCACCCCCTCTCCGTCCCGTGTCTATCCCTGCCCCTCCCCCTCGCCGTCTCGTGTTTATCCCTGCCACTCCCCCTCTCTGTCCCGTGTGTATCCCTGCCCCTCTCCCTCTCAGTCTCTTCTCTATCCCTGCCCCTCCCCCTCTCCGTCCCTTGTCTATCCCTGCCCCTCCACCTCTCCGTCCCGTGTTTATCCCTGCCCCTCCCCCTCTCCGTCCCGTGTCTATCCCTGCCCCTCCCCCTCTCCGTCCCGTGTCTATCCCTGCCCCTCCCCCTCTCCGTCCCGTGTCTATCCCTGCCCCTCCCCCTCTCCGTCCCGTGTCTATCCCTGCCCCTCTCTTTCTCAGTCCCTTCGCTATCCCTGCCCCACCCCCTCTCCGTCCCGTGTCTATCCCTGCCCCTCCCCCTCGCCGTCACGTGTCTATCCCTGCCACTCCCCCTCTCTGTCCCGTGTGTATCCCTGCCCCTCTCCCTCTCAGTCTCTTCTCTATCCCTGCCCCTCCCACTCTCCGTCCCTTGTCTATCCCTGCCCCTCCCCCTCTCCGTCCCATGTATATCCCTGCCCCTCCCCCTCTCCGTCCCATGTCTATCCCTGCCCCTCCCCCTCTCCGTCCCGTGTCTATCCCTGCCCCTCCCCCTCTCCGTCCCGTGTCTATCCCTGCCCCTCCCCCTCGCCGTCCCGTGTCTATCCCTGCCACTCCCCCTCTCTGTCCCGTGTGTATCCCTGCCCCTCCCCCTCTCCGTCCCTTGTCTATCCCTGCCCCTCTCCCTCTCAGTCTCTTCTCTATCCCTGCCCCTCCCCCTCTCCGTCCCTTGTCTATCCCTGCCCCTCCCCCTCTCCGTCCCGTGTTTATCCCTGCCCCTCCCCCTCTCCGTCCCGTGTCTTTCCCTGCCCCTCCCCCTCTCCGTCCCGTGTCTATCCCTGCCCCTCCCCCTCTCCGTCCCTTGTCTATCCCTGCCCCTCCCCTTCTCCGTCCCGTGTTTATCCCTGCCCCTCCCCCTCTCCGTCCCTTGTCTATCCCTGCCCCTCCCCCTCTCCGTCCCGTGTTTATCCCTGCCCCTCTCCCTCTCCGTCCCGTGTCTATCCCTGCCCCTCTCCTTCTCTGTCCCGTGTGTATCCCTGCCCCTCTCCCTCTCCGTCCCGTGTCTATCCCTGCCCCTCCCCCTCTCCGTCCCTTGTCTATCCCTGCCCCTCCCCCTCTCCGTCCCGTGTTTATCCCTGCCCCTCTCCCTATCCGTCCCGTGTCTATCCCTGCCCCTCTCCCTCTCTGTCCCGTGTGTATCCCTGCCCCTCTCCCTCTCCGTCCCTTGTCTATCCCTGCCCCTCCCCCTCTCCGTCCCGTGTCTATCCCTTCCCCTCCCCCTCTCCGTCCCATGTCTATCCCTGCCCCTCCCCCTCTCCGTCCCGTGTCTATCCCGGCCCCTCCCCCTCTCCGTCCCGTGTCTATCCCTACCCCTCTCCCTCTCAGTCCCGTGTCTATCCCTGCCCCTCTCCCTCTCCGTCCCGTGTCTATCCCTGCCCCTCTCCCTCTCTGTCCCGTGTGTATCCCTGCCCCTCTCCCTCTCAGTCTCTTCTCTATCCCTGCCCCTCTCCCTCTCCGTCCCGTGTCTATCCCTGCCCCTCCCCCTCTCCGTCCCGTGTCTATCCCTGCCCCTCCCCCTCTCCGTCCCGTGTGTATCCCTGCCCCTCTCCCTCTCAGTCTCTTCTCTATCCCTGCCCCTCTCCCTCTCCGTCCCGTGTCTATCCCTGCCCCTCCCCCTCTCCGTCGCGTGTCTATCCCTGCCCCTCTCCCTCTCTGTCCCGTGTGTATCCCTGCCCCTCTCCCTCTCGGTCTCTTCTCTATCCCTGCCCCTCCCCCTCTCCGTCCCTTGTCTATCCCTGGCCCTCCCCCTCGCCGTCCCGTGTCTATCCCTGCCACTGCCCCTCTCTGTCCCGTGTGTATCCCTGCCCCTCCCCCTCTCCGTCTCTTCTCTATCCCTGCCCCTCTCCCTCTCAGTCTCTTCTCTATCCCTGCCCCTCTCCCTCTCAGTCTCTTCTCTATCCCTGCCCCTCCCCTTCTCCGTCCCTTGTCTATCCCTGCCCCTCCCCTTCTCCGTCCCATGTCTATCCCTGCCCCACCCCCTCTCCGTCCCGTGTCTATCCCTGCCCCTCCCCCTCGCCGTCCCGTGTCTATCCCTGCCACTCCCCCTCTCTGTCCCGTGTGTATCCCTGCCCCTCTCCCTCTCAGTCTCTTCTCTATCCCTGCCCCTCCCCCTCTCCGTCCCTTGTCTATCCTTGCCCCTCCCCCTCTCCGTCCCGTGTTTATCCCTGCCCCTCCCCCTCTCCGTCCCGTGTCTATCCCTGCCCCTCCCCCTCGCCGTCCCGTGCCTATCTCTGCCACTCCCCCTCTCTGTCCCGTGTGTATCCCTGCCCCTCCCGCTCTCCGTCCATTGTCTATCCCTGCCCCTCCCCCTCTCCGTCCATTGTCTATCCCTGCCCCTCCCCCTCGCCGTCCCGTGTCTATCCCTGCCACTCCCCCTCTCTGTCCCGTGTGTATCCCTGCCCCTCCCCCTCTCCGTCCATTGTCTAACCCTGCCCCTCCCCCTCTCCGTCCCATGTCTATCCCTGCCCCTCTCCCTCTCAGTCCCTTCTCTATCCCTGCCCCTCCCCCTCTCCGTCCCTTTCTATCCCTGCCCCTCCCCTCTCCGTCCCGTGTATATCCCTGCCCCTCCCCCTCTCCGTCCCATGTCTATCCCTGCCCCTCCCCCTCTCCGTCCATTGTCTATCCCTGCCCCTCCCCCTCTCCGTCCCGTGTCTATCCCTGCCCCTGCCCCTGCCCCTCTCCGTCCCGTGTCTTTCCCTGCCCCTCTCCCTCTCCGTCCCGTGTCTACCCCTGCCCCTCTCCCTCTCAGTCCCTTCTCTATCCCTGCCCCACCCCCTCTCCGTTCCGTGTTTATCCCTGCCCCTCCCCCTCTCCGTCCCGTGTCTATCCCTGCCCCTCCCCCTCTCCGTCCCGCGTCTATCCCTGCCCCTCCCCCTCTCCGTCCCGTGTCTATCCCTGCCCCTCTCCCTCTCAGTCCCTTCTCTATCCCTGCCCCTCCCCCTCTCCGTCCCGTGTCTATCCCTGCCCCTCCCTCTCTCCGTCCCGTGTCTATCCCTGCCCCTCTCCCTCTCCGTCCCGTGTCTATCCCTGCCCCTCCCCCTCTCCGTCCCATGTTTATCCCTGCCCCTCCCCCTCTCCGTCCCGTGTCTATCCCTGCCCCTTCCCCTCTCCGTCCCGTGTCTATCCCTGCCCCTCCCCCTCTCCGTCCCTTGTCTATCCCTGCCCCTCCCCCTCTCCGTCCCGTGTCTATCCCTGCCCCTCCCCCTCTCCGTCCCTTGTCTATCCCTGCCCCTCTCCCTCTCAGTCCCTTCTCTATCCCTGCCCCTCCCCCTCTCCGTCCCTTTCTATCCCTTCCCCTCCCCTCTCCGTCCCGTGTATATCCCTGCCCCTCCCCCTCTCCGTCCCATGTCTATCCCTGCCCCTCCCCCTCTCCGTCCATTGTCTATCCCTGCCCCTCCCCCTCTCCGTCCCGTGTCTATCCCTGCCCCTGCCCCTGCCCCTCTCCGTCCCATGTCTATCCCTGCCCCTTCCCCTCTCCGTCCCGTGTCTATCCCTGCCCATCCCCACTCCGTCCTTTTTCTATCCCTGCCCCTCCCCCTCTCCGTCCTATGTCTATCCCTGCCCCTCCCCCTCTCCGTCCCATGTCTATCCCTGCCCTTCCCCCTCTCCGTCCCATGTCTATCCCTGCCCCTCCCCTCTCCGTCCCTTGTGTATCCCTGCCCCTCCCCCTCTCCGTCCCGTGTCTATCCCTGCCACTCCCCCTCTCCGTCCCTTGTGTATCCCTGCCCCTCCCCCTCTCCGTCCCGTGTCTATCCCTGCCCTTCCCCCTCTCCGTCCCATGTCTATCCCTGCCCCTCCCCCTCTCCGTCCCATGTCTATCCCTGCCCCTCCCCACTCCGTCCCATGTCCATCCCTGCCCCTCCCCCTCTCCGTCCCATGTCTATCCCTGCCCCTCCCCACTCCGTCCCATGTCCATCCCTGCCCCTCCCCCTCTCCGTCCCATGTCTATCCTTGCCCCTCTCCCTCTCAGTCCCTTCTCTATCCCTGCCCTTCCCCCTCTCCGTCCCATGTCTATCCCTGCCCCTCCTCTCTCCGTCCCTTGTCTATCCCTGCCCCTGCCCCTCCCCCTCTCCGTCCCGTGTCTATCCCTGCCCCTCCCCCTCTCCGTCCCATGTCTATCCCTGCCCCTCTCCCTCTCGGTCCATTGTCTATCTCTGCCCCTCCCCCTCTCCGTCCCGTGTTTATCCTTGCCCCTCCCCCTCTGCGTCCGGTGTCTATCCCTGCCCCTCCCCCTCTCCGCCCCGTGTCTATCCCTGCCCCACCCTCTCTCCGTCCCATGTCTATCCCTGCCCCTCCCCCTCTCCGTCCCGTGTCTATCCCTGCCCGTCCCCTCTCCGTCCCGTGTCTATCCCTGCCCCTCCCCCTCTCCGTCCCATGTCTATCCCTGCCCCTCCCCCTCTCCGTCCCATGTCTATCCCTGCCCCTCCCCCTGTCCGTCCCGTGTCTATCCCTGCCCATCCCCTCTCCGTCCCATGTCTATCCCTGCCCCTGCCCCTCTCCGTCCCTTGTCTATCCCTGCCCCTCCCCCTCTCCGTCCCTTGTCTATCCCTGCCCCTCCCCCTCTCCGTCCCCTGTCTATCCCTGCCCATCCCCTCTCCGTCCCATGTCTATCCCTGCCCCACCCCCTCTCCGTCCCGTGTATATCCCTGCCCCTCCCCCTCTCCGTCCCGTTTCTATCCCTGCCCCTCCCCCTCTCTGTCCCGTGTCTATCGCTGTCCCTCCCCTCTCCGTCCCATGTCTATCCCTGCCCCTCCCCTTCTCCGTCCCATGTCTATCCCTGCCCCTCCCCCTCTCCCTCCCATGTCTATCTCTGCCACTCCCCCTCTCCGTCCCGTGTCTATCCCTGCCCCTCCCACTCTCCGTCCCATGTCCATCCCTGCCCCTCCCCTTCTCCGTCCCGTGTCTATCCCTGCCCCTCCCCCTCTCCGTCCCGTGTCTATCCCTGCCCCTCCCCCTCTCCGTCCCTTGTCTATCCCTGCCCCTCCCCCTCTCCGTCCCGTGTCTATCCCTGCCCCTCTCCCTCTCAGTCCCTTTTCTATCCCTGCCCCTCCCCCTCTCCGTCCCTTGTCTATCCCTGCCCCTCCCCCTCTCCGTCCCTTGTCTATCCCAGCCCCTCCCCCTCTCCGTCCCGTGTCTATCCCTGCCACTCCCCCTCTCCGTCCCGTGTGTATCCCTGCCCCTCCCCCTCTCCGTCCCATGTCTATCCCTGCCCCTCCCCCTCTCCCTCCCATGTCTATCTCTGCCACTCCCCCTCTCCGTCCCATGTCTATCCCTGCCCCTCCCCCTCTCCGTCCCGTGTCTATCCCTGCCCCTCCCCCTCTCCGTCCCGTGTCTATCCCTGCCCCTCTCTTTCTCAGTCCCTTCGCTATCCCTGCCCCACCCCCTCTCCGTCCCGTGTCTATCCCTGCCCCTCCCCCTCGCCGTCACGTGTCTATCCCTGCCACTCCCCCTCTCTGTCCCGTGTGTATCCCTGCCCCTCTCCCTCTCAGTCTCTTCTCTATCCCTGCCCCTCCCCCTCATCGTCCCTTGTCTATCCCTGCCCCTCCCCCTCTCCGTCCCATGTCTATCCCTGCCCTTCCCCCTCTCCGTCCCATGTCTATCCCTGCCCCTCCCCCTCTCCGTCCCGTGTCTATCCCTGCCCCTCCCCCTCTCCGTCCCGTGTCTATCCCTGCCCCTCCCCCTCGCCGTCCCGTGTCTATCCCTGCCACTCCCCCTCTCTGTCCCGTGTGTATCCCTGCCCCTCCCCCTCTCCGTCCCTTGTCTATCCCTGCCCCTCTCCCTCTCAGTCTCTTCTCTATCCCTGCCCCTCCCCCTCTCCGTCCCTTGTCTATCCCTGCCCCTCCCCCTCTCCGTCCCGTGTTTATCCCTGCCCCTCCCCCTCTCCGTCCCGTGTATTTCCCTGCCCCTCCCCCTCTCCGTCCCGTGTCTATCCCTGCCCCTCCCCCTCTCCGTCCCTTGTCTATCCCTGCCCCTCCCCTTCTCCGTCCCGTGTTTATCCCTGCCCCTCCCCCTCTCCGTCCCTTGTCTATCCCTGCCCCTCCCCCTCTCCGTCCCGTGTTTATCCCTGCCCCTCTCCCTCTCCGTCCCGTGTCTATCCCTGCCCCTCTCCCTCTCTGTCCCGTGTGTATCCCTGCCCCTCTCCCTCTCCGTCCCGTGTCTATCCCTGCCCCTCCCCCTCTCCGTCCCTTGTCTATCCCTGCCCCTCCCCCTCTCCGTCCCGTGTCTATCCCTGCCCCTCCCCCTCTCCGTCCCATGTCTATCCCTGCCCCTCCCCCTCTCCGTCCCGTGTCTATCCCGGCCCCTCCCTCTCTCCGTCCCGTGTCTATCCCTGCCCCTGTCCCTCTCAGTCCCGTGTCTATCCCTGCCCCTCTCCCTCTCCGTCCCGTGTCTATCCCTGCCCCTCTCCCTCTCTGTCCCGTGTGTATCCCTGCCCCTCTTCCTCTCAGTCTCTTCTCTATCCCTGCCCCTCTCCCTCTCCGTCCCGTGTCTATCCCTGCCCCTCCCCCTCTCCGTCCCGTGTCTATCCCTGCCCCTCTCCCTCTCTGTCCCGTGTGTATCCCTGCCCCTCTCCCTCTCGGTCTCTTCTCTATCCCTGCCCCTCCCCCTCTCCGTCCCTTGTCTATCCCTGGCCCTCCCCCTCGCCGTCCCGTGTCTATCCCTGCCACTGCCCCTCTCTGTCCCGTGTGTATCCCTGCCCCTCCCCCTCTCCGTCTCTTCTCTATCCCTGCCCCTCTCCCTCTCAGTCTCTTCTCTATCCCTGCCCCTCTCCCTCTCAGTCCCTTTTCTATCCCTGCCCCTCCCCCTCTCCGTCCCTTGTCTATCCCTGCCCCTCCCCCTCTCCGTCCCTTGTCTATCCCAGCCCCTCCCCCTCTCCGTCCCGTGTCTATCCCTGCCACTCCCCCTCTCCGTCCCGTGTGTATCCCTGCCCCTCCCCCTCTCCGTCCCATGTCTATCCCTGCCCCTCCCCCTCTCCCTCCCATGTCTATCTCTGCCACTCCCCCTCTCCGTCCCGTGTCTATCCCTGACCCTCCCACACTCCGTCCCATGTCTATCCCTGCCCCTCCCCCTCTCCGTCCCGTGTCTATCCCTGCCCCTCCCCCTCTCCGTCCCGTGTCTATCCCTGCCCCTCCCCCTCTCCGTCCCGTGTCTATCCCTGCCCCTCCCCCTCTCCGTCCCGTGTCTATCCCTGCCCCTCTCTTTCTCAGTCCCTTCGCTATCCCTGCCCCACCCCCTCTCCGTCCCATGTCTATCCCTACCCCTCCCCCTCGCCGTCACGTTTCTATCCCTGCCACTCCCCCTCTCTGTCCCGTGTGTATCCCTGCCCCTCTCCCTCTCAGTCTCTTCTCTATCCCTGCCCCTCCCCCTCTCCGTCCCTTGTCTATCCCTGCCCCTCCCCCTCTCCGTCCCATGTCTATCCCTGCCCCTCCCCCTCTCCGTCCCATGTCTATCCCTGCCCCTCCCCCTCTCCGTCCCGTGTCTATCCCTGCCCCTCCCCCTCTCCGTCCCGTGTCTATCCCTGCCCCTCCCCCTCGCCGTCCCGTGTCTATCCCTGCCACTCCCCCTCTCTGTCCCGTGTGTATCCCTGCCCCTCCCCCTCTCCGTCCCTTGTCTATCCCTGCCCCTCTCCCTCTCAGTCTCTTCTCTATCCCTGCCCCTCCCCCTCTCCGTCCCTTGTCTATCCCTGCCCCTCCCCCTCTCCGTCCCGTGTTTATCCCTGCCCCTCCCCCTCTCCGTCCCGTGTATTTCCCTGCCCCTCCCCCTCTCCGTCCCGTGTCTATCCCTGCCCCTCCCCCTCTCCGTCCCTTGTCTATCCCTGCCCCTCCCCTTCTCCGTCCCGTGTTTATCCCTGCCCCTCCCCCTCTCCGTCCCTTGTCTATCCCTGCCCACCCCCCTCTCCGTCCCGTGTTTATCCCTGCCCCTCTCCCTCTCCGTCCCGTGTCTATCCCTGCCCCTCTCCCTCTCTGTCCCGTGTGTATCCCTGCCCCTCTCCCTCTCCGTCCCGTGTCTATCCCTGCCCCTCCCCCTCTCCGTCCCTTGTCTATCCCTGCCCCTCTCCCTCTCCGTCCCGTGTCTATCCCTGCCCCTCCCCCTCTCCGTCCCATGTCTATCCCTGCCCCTCCCCCTCTCCGTCCCGTGTCTATCCCGGCCCCTCCCCCTCTCCGTCCCGTGTCTATCCCTGCCCCTCTCCCTCTCAGTCCCGTGTCTATCTCTGCCCCTCTCCCTCTCCGTCCCGTGTCTATCCCTGCCCCTCTCCCTCTCTGTCCCGTGTGTATCCCTGCCCCTCTTCCTCTCAGTCTCTTCTCTATCCCTGCCCCTCTCCCTCTCCGTCCCGTGTCTATCCCTGCCCCTCCCCCTCTCCGTCCCGTGTCTATCCCTGCCCCTCCCCCTCTCCGTCCCGTGTGTATCCCTGCCCCTCTCCCTCTCAGTCTCTTCTCTATCCCTGCCCCTCTCCCTCTCCGTCCCGTGTCTATCCCTGCCCCTCCCCCTCTCCGTCCCGTGTCTATCCCTGCCCCTCTCCCTCTCTGTCCCGTGTGTATCCCTGCCCCTCTCCCTCTCGGTCTCTTCTCTATCCCTGCCCCTCCCCCTCTCCGTCCCTTGTCTATCCCTGGCCCTCCCCCTCGCCGTCCCGTGTCTATCCCTGCCACTGCCCCTCTCTGTCCCGTGTGTTTCCCTGCCCCTCCCCCTCTCCGTCTCTTCTCTATCCCTGCCCCTCTCCCTCTCAGTCTCTTCTCTATCCCTGCCCCTCTCCCTCTCAGTCTCTTCTCTATCCCTGCCCCTCCCCTTCTCCGTCCCTTGTCTATCCCTGCCCCTCCCCTTCTCCGTCCCATGTCTATCCCTGCCCCACCCCCTCTCCGTCCCGTGTCTATCCCTGCCCCTCCCCCTCTCCGTCCCTTGTCTATCCCTGGCCCTCCCCCTCTCCGTCCCATGTCTATCCCTGCCCCTCCCCCTCTCCGTCCCATGTCTATCCCTGCCCCTCCCCCTCTCCGTCCCGTGTCTATCCCTGCCCCTCCCCCTCTCCGTCCCGTGTCTATCCCTGCCCCTCCCCCTCGCCGTCCCGTGTCTATCCCTGCCACTCCCCCTCTCTGTCCCGTGTGTATCCCTGCCCCTCCCCCTCTCCGTCCCTTGCCTATCCCTGCCCCTCTCCCTCTCAGTCTCTTCTCTATCCCTGCCCCTCCCCCTCTCCGTCCCTTGTCTATCCCTGCCCCTCCCCCTCTCCGTCCCGTGTTTATCCCTGCCCCTCCCCCTCTCCGTCCCGTGTATTTCCCTGCCCCTCCCCCTCTCCGTCCCGTGTCTATCCCTGCCCCTCCCCCTCTCCGTCCCTTGTCTATCCCTGCCCCTCCCCTTCTCCGTCCCGTGTTTATCCCTGCCCCTCCCCCTCTCCGTCCCTTGTCTATCCCTGCCCCTCCCCCTCTCCGTCCCGTGTTTATCCCTGCCCCTCTCCCTCTCCGTCCCGTGTCTATCCCTGCCCCTCTCCCTCTCTGTCCCGTGTGTATCCCTGCCCCTCTCCCTCTCCGTCTCGTGTCTATCCCTGCCCCTCCCCCTCTCCGTCCCCTGTCTATCCCTGCCCCTCCCCCTCTCCGTCCCGTGTCTATCCCTGCCCCTCCCCCTCTCCGTCCCATGTCTATCCCTGCCCCTCCCCCTCTCCGTCCCGTGTCTATCCCGGCCCCTCCCTCTCTCCGTCCCGTGTCTATCCCTGCCCCTCTCCCTCTCAGTCCCGTGTCTATCCCTGCCCCTCTCCCTCTCCGTCCCGTGTCTATCCCTGCCCCTCTCCCTCTCTGTCCCGTGTGTATCCCTGCCCCTCTTCCTCTCAGTCTCTTCTCTATCCCTGCCCCTCTCCCTCTCCGTCCCGTGTCTATCCCTGCCCCTCCCCCTCTCCGTCCCGTGTCTATCCCTGCCCCTCCCCCTCTCCGTCCCGTGTGTATCCCTGCCCCTCTCCCTCTCAGTCTCTTCTCTATCCCTGCCCCTCTCCCTCTCCGTCCCGTGTCTATCCCTGCCCCTCCCCCTCTCCGTCCCGTGTCTATCCCTGCCCCTCTCCCTCTCTGTCCCGTGTGTATCCCTGCCCCTCTCCCTCTCGGTCTCTTCTCTATCCCTGCCCCTCCCCCTCTCCGTCCCTTGTCTATCCCTGGCCCTCCCCCTCGCCGTCCCGTGTCTATCCCTGCCACTGCCCCTCTCTGTCCCGTGTGTATCCCTGCCCCTCCCCCTCTCCGTCTCTTCTCTATCCCTGCCCCTCTCCCTCTCAGTCTCTTCTCTATCCCTGCCCCTCTCCCTCTCAGTCCCTTTTCTATCCCTGCCCCTCTCCCTCTCAGTCTCTTCTCTATCCCTGCCCCTCCCCCTCTCCGTCCCTTGTCTATCCCTGCCCCTCCCCCTCTCCGTCCCGTGTTTATCCCTGCCCCTCCCCCTCTCCGTCCCGTGTCTATCCCTGCCCCTCCCCCTCTCCGTCCCGTGTCTATCCCTGCCCCTCCCCCTCTCCGTCCCGTGTCTATCCCTGCCCCTTCCCCTCTCCGTCCCGTGTCTATCCCTGCCCCTCCCCCTCTCCGTCCCATGTCCATCCCTGCCACTCCCCCTCTCCGTCCCGTGTCTATCCCTGCCCCTCCCGACTCCGTCCAATGTCCATCCCTGCCCTCCCCCTCTCAGTCCCTTGTCTATCCCTGCCCTTCCCCCACTGCGTCCCATGTCTATCCCTGCCCCTCCCCTTCTCCGTCCAGTGTCTATCACTGCCCTCCCCCTCTTCGTCGTCCCGTGTCTATCCCTGCCCCTCCCCCTCGCCGTCACGTGTCTATCCCTGCCACTCCCCCTCTCTGTCCCGTGTGTATCCCTGCCCCTCTCCCTCTCAGTCTCTTCTCTATCCCTGCCCCTCCCCCTCTCCGTCCCTTGTCTATCCCTGCCCCTCCCCCTCTCCGTCCCATGTCTATCCCTGCCCCTCCCCCTCTCCGTCCCATGTCTATCCCTGCCCCTCCCCCTCTCCGTCCCGTGTCTATCCCTGCCCCTCCCCCTCTCCGTCCCGTGTCTATCCCTGCCCCTCCCCCTCGCCGTCCCGTGTCTATCCCTGCCACTCCCCCTCTCCGTCCCGTGTGTATCCCTGCCCCTCCCCCTCTCCGTCCCTTGTCTATCCCTGCCCCTCTCCCTCTCAGTCTCTTCTCTATCCCTGCCCCTCCCCCTCTCCGTCCCTTGTCTATCCCTGCCCCTCCCCCTCTCCGTCCCGTGTTTATCCCTGCCCCTCCCCCTCTCCGTCCCGTGTATTTCCCTGCCCCTCCCCCTCTCCGTCCCGTGTCTATCCCTGCCCCTCCCCCTCTCCGTCCCTTGTCTATCCCTGCCCCTCCCCTTCTCCGTCCCGTGTTTATCCCTGCCCCTCCCCCTCTCCGTCCCTTGTCTATCCCTGCCCATCCCCCTCTCCGTCCCGTGTTTATCCCTGCCCCTCTCCCTCTCCGTCCCGTGTCTATCCCTGCCCCTCTCCCTCTCTGTCCCGTGTGTATCCCTGCCCCTCTCCCTCTCCGTCCCGTGTCTATCCCTGCCCCTCCCCCTCTCCGTCCCTTGTCTATCCCTCCCCCTCCCCCTCTCCGTCCCGTGTCTATCCCTGCCCCTCCCCCTCTCCGTCCCATGTCTATCCCTGCCCCTCCCCCTCTCCGTCCCGTGTCTATCCCGGCCCCTCCCCCTCTCCGTCCCGTGTCTATCCCTGCCCCTCTCCCTCTCAGTCCCGTGTCTATCTCTGCCCCTCTCCCTCTCCGTCCCGTGTCTATCCCTGCCCCTCTCCCCCTCTGTCCCGTGTGTATCCCTGCCCCTCTTCCTCTCAGTCTCTTCTCTATCCCTGCCCCTCTCCCTCTCCGTCCCGTGTCTATCCCTGCCCCTCCCCCTCTCCGTCCCGTGTCTATCCCTGCCCCTCCCCCTCTCCGTCCCGTGTGTATCCCTGCCCCTCTCCCTCTCAGTCTCTTCTCTATCCCTGCCCCTCTCCCTCTCCGTCCCGTGTCTATCCCTGCCCCTCCCCCTCTCCGTCCCGTGTCTATCCCTGCCCCTCTCCCTCTCTGTCCCGTGTGTATCCCTGCCCCTCTCCCTCTCGGTCTCTTCTCTATCCCTGCCCCTCCCCCTCTCCGTCCCGTGTCTATCCCTGCCCCTCCCCCTCTCCGTCCCGTGTGTATCCCTGCCCCTCTCCCTCTCAGTCTCTTCTCTATCCCTGCCCCTCTCCCTCTCCGTCCCGTGTCTATCCCTGCCCCTCCCCCTCTCCGTCCCGTGTCTATCCCTGCCCCTCTCCCTCTCTGTCCCGTGTGTATCCCTGCCCCTCTCCCTCTCGGTCTCTTCTCTATCCCTGCCCCTCCCCCTCTCCGTCCCTTGTCTATCCCTGGCCCTTCCCCTCGCCGTCCCGTGTCTATCCCTGCCACTGCCCCTCTCTGTCCCGTGTGTATCCCTGCCCCTCCCCCTCTCCGTCTCTTCTCTATCCCTGCCCCTCTCCCTCTCAGTCTCTTCTCTATCCCTGCCCCTCTCCCTCTCAGTCCCTTTTCTATCCCTGCCCCTCCCCCTCTCCGTCCCTTGTCTATCCCTGCCCCTCCCCCTCTCCGTCCCTTGTCTATCCCAGCCCCTCCCCCTCTCCGTCCCGTGTCTATCCCTGCCACTCCCCCTCTCCGTCCCGTGTGTATCCCTGCCCCTCCCCCTCTCCGTCCCATGTCTATCCCTGCCCCTCCCCCTCTCCCTCCCATGTTTATCTCTGCCACTCCCCCTCTCCGTCCCGTGTCTATCCCTGACCCTCCCACACTCCGTCCCATGTCTATCCCTGCCCCTCCCCCTCTCCGTCCCGTGTCTATCCCTGCCCCTCCCCCTCTCCGTCCCGTGTCTATCCCTGCCCCTCCCCCTCTCCGTCCCGTGTCTATCCCTGCCCCTCCCCCTCTCCGTCCCGTGTCTATCCCTGCCCCTCTCTTTCGCAGTCCCTTCGCTATCCCTGCCCCACCCCCTCTCCGTCCCGTGTCTATCCCTGCCCCTCCCCCTCGCCGTCACGTGTCTATCCCTGCCACTCCCCCTCTCTGTCCCGTGTGTATCCCTGCCCCTCTCCCTCTCAGTCTCTTCTCTATCCCTGCCCCTCCCCCTCTCCGTCCCTTGTCTATCCCTGCCCCTCCCCCTCTCCGTCCCATGTCTATCCCTGCCCCTCCCCCTCTCCGTCCCATGTCTATCCCTGCCCCTCCCCCTCTCCGTCCCGTGTCTATCCCTGCCCCTCCCCCTCTCCGTCCCGTGTCTATCCCTGCCCCTCCCCCTCGCCGTCCCGTGTCTATCCCTGCCACTCCCCCTCTCCGTCCCGTGTGTATCCCTGCCCCTCCCCCTCTCCGTCCCTTGTCTATCCCTGCCCCTCTCCCTCTCAGTCTCTTCTCTATCCCTGCCCCTCCCCCTCTCCGTCCCTTGTCTATCCCTGCCCCTCCCCCTCTCCGTCCCGTGTTTATCCCTGCCCCTCCCCCTCTCCGTCCCGTGTATTTCCCTGCCCCTCCCCCTCTCCGTCCCGTGTCTATCCCTGCCCCTCCCCCTCTCCGTCCCTTGTCTATCCCTGCCCCTCCCCTTCTCCGTCCCGTGTTTATCCCTGCCCCTCCCCCTCTCCGTCCCTTGTCTATCCCTGCCCATCCCCCTCTCCGTCCCGTGTTTATCCCTGCCCCTCTCCCTCTCCGTCCCGTGTCTATCCCTGCCCCTCTCCCTCTCTGTCCCGTGTGTATCCCTGCCCCTCTCCCTCTCCGTCCCGTGTCTATCCCTGCCCCTCCCCCTCTCCGTCCCTTGTCTATCCCTCCCCCTCCCCCTCTCCGTCCCGTGTCTATCCCTGCCCCTCCCCCTCTCCGTCCCATGTCTATCCCTGCCCCTCCCCCTCTCCGTCCCGTGTCTATCCCGGCCCCTCCCCCTCTCCGTCCCGTGTCTATCCCTGCCCCTCTCCCTCTCAGTCCCGTGTCTATCTCTGCCCCTCTCCCTCTCCGTCCCGTGTCTATCCCTGCCCCTCTCCCCCTCTGTCCCGTGTGTATCCCTGCCCCTCTTCCTCTCAGTCTCTTCTCTATCCCTGCCCCTCTCCCTCTCCGTCCCGTGTCTATCCCTGCCCCTCCCCCTCTCCGTCCCGTGTCTATCCCTGCCCCTCCCCCTCTCCGTCCCGTGTGTATCCCTGCCCCTCTCCCTCTCAGTCTCTTCTCTATCCCTGCCCCTCTCCCTCTCCGTCCCGTGTCTATCCCTGCCCCTCCCCCTCTCCGTCCCGTGTCTATCCCTGCCCCTCTCCCTCTCTGTCCCGTGTGTATCCCTGCCCCTCTCCCTCTCGGTCTCTTCTCTATCCCTGCCCCTCCTCCTCTCCGTCCCTTGTCTATCCCTGGCCCTCCCCCTCGCCGTCCCGTGTCTATCCCTGCCACTGCCCCTCTCTGTCCCGTGTGTATCCCTGCCCCTCCCCCTCTCCGTCTCTTCTCTATCCCTGCCCCTCTCCCTCTCAGTCTCTTCTCTATCCCTGCCCCTCTCCCTCTCAGTCTCTTCTCTATCCCTGCCCCTCCCCTTCTCCGTCCCTTGTCTATCCCTGCCCCTCCCCTTCTCCGTCCCATGTCTATCCCTGCCCCACCCCCTCTCCGTCCCGTGTCTATCCCTGCCCCTCCCCCTCGCCGTCCCGTGTCTATCCCTGCCACTCCCCCTCTCTGTCCCGTGTGTATCCCTGCCCCTCTCCCTCTCAGTCTCTTCTCTATCCCTGCCCCTCCCTCTCTCCGTCCCTTGTCTATCCCTGCCCCTCCCCCTCTCCGTCCCGTGTTTATCCCTGCCCCTCCCCCTCTCCGTCCCGTGTCTATCCCTGCCCCTCCCCCTCTCCGTCCCGTGTCTATCCCTGCCCCTCCCCCTCTCCGTCCCGTGTCTATCCCTGCCCCTTCCCCTCTCCGTCCCGTGTCTATCCCTGCCCCTCCCCCTCGCCGTCCCATGTCCATCCCTGCCACTCCCCCTCTCCGTCCCGTGTCTATCCCTGCCCCTCCCGACTCCGTCCAATGTCCATCCCTGCCCTCCCCCTCTCAGTCCCTTGTCTATCCCTGCCCTTCCCCCACTGCGTCCCATGTCTATCCCTGCCCCTCCCCTTCTCCGTCCAGTGTCTATCATTGCCCTCCCCCTCTTCGTCCCATGTCTATCCCTGCCCCTCCCCCTCTCCGTCCCATGTCTATCCCTGCCCCTCTCCCTCTCGGTCCATTGTCTATCTCTGCCCCTCCCCCTCTCCGTCCCGTGTTTATCCTTGCCCCTCCCCCTCTGCGTCTGGTGTCTATCCCTGCCCCTCCCCCTCCCCCTCTCCGTCCCGTGTCTATCCCTGCCCCTCCCCCTCTCCGTCCCATGTCTATCCCTGCCCCTCTCCCTCTCAGTCTCTTCTCTATCCCTGCCCCTCTCCCTCTCAGTCCCTTTTCTATCCCTGCCCCTCCCCCTCTCCGTCCCTTGTCTATCCCTGCCCCTCCCCCTCTCCGTCCCTTGTCTATCCCAGCCCCTCCCCCTCTCCGTCCCGTGTCTATCCCTGCCACTCCCCCTCTCCGTCCCGTGTGTATCCCTGCCCCTCCCCCTCTCCGTCCCATGTCTATCCCTGCCCCTCCCCCTCTCCCTCCCATGTTTATCTCTGCCACTCCCCCTCTCCGTCCCGTGTCTATCCCTGACCCTCCCACACTCCGTCCCATGTCTATCCCTGCCCCTCCCCCTCTCCGTCCCGTGTCTATCCCTGCCCCTCCCCCTCTCCGTCCCGTGTCTATCCCTGCCCCTCCCCCTCTCCGTCCCGTGTCTATCCCTGCCCCTCCCCCTCTCCGTCCCGTGTCTATCCCTGCCCCTCTCTTTCGCAGTCCCTTCGCTATCCCTGCCCCACCCCCTCTCCGTCCCGTGTCTATCCCTGCCCCTCCCCCTCGCCGTCACGTGTCTATCCCTGCCACTCCCCCTCTCTGTCCCGTGTGTATCCCTGCCCCTCTCCCTCTCAGTCTCTTCTCTATCCCTGCCCCTCCCCCTCTCCGTCCCTTGTCTATCCCTGCCCCTCCCCCTCTCCGTCCCATGTCTATCCCTGCCCCTCCCCCTCTCCGTCCCATGTCTATCCCTGCCCCTCCCCCTCTCCGTCCCGTGTCTATCCCTGCCCCTCCCCCTCTCCGTCCCGTGTCTATCCCTGCCCCTCCCCCTCGCCGTCCCGTGTCTATCCCTGCCACTCCCCCTCTCCGTCCCGTGTGTATCCCTGCCCCTCCCCCTCTCCGTCCCTTGTCTATCCCTGCCCCTCTCCCTCTCAGTCTCTTCTCTATCCCTGCCCCTCCCCCTCTCCGTCCCTTGTCTATCCCTGCCCCTCCCCCTCTCCGTCCCGTGTTTATCCCTGCCCCTCCCCCTCTCCGTCCCGTGTATTTCCCTGCCCCTCCCCCTCTCCGTCCCGTGTCTATCCCTGCCCCTCCCCCTCTCCGTCCCTTGTCTATCCCTGCCCCTCCCCTTCTCCGTCCCGTGTTTATCCCTGCCCCTCCCCCTCTCCGTCCCTTGTCTATCCCTGCCCATCCCCCTCTCCGTCCCGTGTTTATCCCTGCCCCTCTCCCTCTCCGTCCCGTGTCTATCCCTGCCCCTCTCCCTCTCTGTCCCGTGTGTATCCCTGCCCCTCTCCCTCTCCGTCCCGTGTCTATCCCTGCCCCTCCCCCTCTCCGTCCCTTGTCTATCCCTCCCCCTCCCCCTCTCCGTCCCGTGTCTATCCCTGCCCCTCCCCCTCTCCGTCCCATGTCCATCCCTGCCCCTCCCCCTCTCCGTCCCGTGTCTATCCCGGCCCCTCCCCCTCTCCGTCCCGTGTCTATCCCTGCCCCTCTCCCTCTCAGTCCCGTGTCTATCTCTGCCCCTCTCCCTCTCCGTCCCGTGTCTATCCCTGCCCCTCTCCCCCTCTGTCCCGTGTGTATCCCTGCCCCTCTTCCTCTCAGTCTCTTCTCTATCCCTGCCCCTCTCCCTCTCCGTCCCGTGTCTATCCCTGCCCCTCCCCCTCTCCGTCCCGTGTCTATCCCTGCCCCTCCCCCTCTCCGTCCCGTGTGTATCCCTGCCCCTCTCCCTCTCAGTCTCTTCTCTATCCCTGCCCCTCTCCCTCTCCGTCCCGTGTCTATCCCTGCCCCTCCCCCTCTCCGTCCCGTGTCTATCCCTGCCCCTCTCCCTCTCTGTCCCGTGTGTATCCCTGCCCCTCTCCCTCTCGGTCTCTTCTCTATCCCTGCCCCTCCTCCTCTCCGTCCCTTGTCTATCCCTGGCCCTCCCCCTCGCGGTCCCGTGTCTATCCCTGCCACTGCCCCTCTCTGTCCCGTGTGTATCCCTGCCCCTCCCCCTCTCCGTCTCTTCTCTATCCCTGCCCCTCTCCCTCTCAGTCTCTTCTCTATCCCTGCCCCTCTCCCTCTCAGTCTCTTCTCTATCCCTGCCCCTCCCCTTCTCCGTCCCTTGTCTATCCCTGCCCCTCCCCTTCTCCGTCCCATGTCTATCCCTGCCCCACCCCCTCTCCGTCCCGTGTCTATCCCTGCCCCTCCCCCTCGCCGTCCCGTGTCTATCCCTGCCACTCCCCCTCTCTGTCCCGTGTGTATCCCTGCCCCTCTCCCTCTCAGTCTCTTCTCTATCCCTGCCCCTCCCCCTCTCCGTCCCTTGTCTATCCCTGCCCCTCCCCCTCTCCGTCCCGTGTTTATCCCTGCCCCTCCCCCTCTCCGTCCCGTGTCTATCCCTGCCCCTCCCCCTCTCCGTCCCGTGTCTATCCCTGCCCCTCCCCCTCTCCGTCCCGTGTCTATCCCTGCCCCTTCCCCTCTCCGTCCCGTGTCTATCCCTGCCCCTCCCCCTCGCCGTCCCATGTCCATCCCTGCCACTCCCCCTCTCCGTCCCGTGTCTATCCCTGCCCCTCCCGACTCCGTCCAATGTCCATCCCTGCCCTCCCCCTCTCAGTCCCTTGTCTATCCCTGCCCTTCCCCCACTGCGTCCCATGTCTATCCCTGTCCCTCCCCTTCTCCGTCCAGTGTCTATCATTGCCCTCCCCCTCTTCGTCCCATGTCTATCCCTGCCCCTCCCCCTCTCCGTCCCATGTCTATCCCTGCCCCTCTCCCTCTCGGTCCATTGTCTATCTCTGCCCCTCCCCCTCTCCGTCCCGTGTTTATCCTTGCCCCTCTCCCTCTGCGTCTGGTGTCTATCCCTGCCCCTCCCCCTCCCCCTCTCCGTCCCGTGTCTATCCCTGCCCCTCCCCCTCTCCGTCCCATGTCTATCCTTGCCCCTCTCCCTCTCGGTCCATTGTCTATCTCTGCCCCTCCCCCTCTCCGTCCCGTGTTTATCCTTGCCCCTCCCCCTCTGCGTCTGGTGTCTATCCCTGCCCCTCCCCCTCTCCGCCCCGTGTCTATCTCTGCCACTCCCCCTCTCCGTCCCGTGTCTATCCCTGCCCCTCCCACTCTCCGTCCCATGTCCATCCCTGCCCCTCCCCTTCTCCGTCCCGTGTCTATCCCTGCCCCTCCCCCTCTCCGTCCCGTGTCTATCCCTGCCCCTCCCCCTCTCCGTCCCTTGTCTATCCCTGCCCCTTCCCCTCTCCGTCCCGTGTCTATCCCTGCCCCTCTCCCTCTCAGTCCCTTCTCTATCCCTGCCCCTCCCCCTCTCCGTCCCTTGTCTATCCCTGCCCCTCCCCCTCTCCGTCCCTTGTCTATCCCAGCCCCTCCCCCTCTCCGTCCCCTGTCTATCCCTGCCACTCCCCCTCTCTGTCCCGTGTGTATCCCTGCCCCTCCCCCTCTCCGTCCCATGTCTATCCCTGCCCCTCCCCCTCTCCCTCCCATGTCTATCTCTGCCACTCCCCCTCTCCGTCCCGTGTCTATCCCTGACCCTCTCACACTCCATCCCATGTCTATCCCTGCCCCTCCCCCTCTCCGTCCCGTGTCTATCCCTGCCCCTCCCCCTCTCCGTCCCGTGTCTATCCCTGCCCCTCCCCCTCTCCGTCCCGTGTCTATCCCTGCCCCTCCCCCTCTCCGTCCCGTGTCTATCCCTGCCCCTCTCTTTCTCAGTCCCTTCGCTATCCCTGCCCCACCCCCTCTCCGTCCCGTGTCTATCCCTGCCTTTCCCCCTCGCCGTCACGTGTCTATCCCTGCCACTCCCCCTCTCTGTCCCGTGTGTATCCCTGCCCCTCTCCCTCTCAGTCTCTTCTCTATCCCTGCCCCTCCCCCTCTCCGTCCCTTGTCTATCCCTGCCCCTCCCCCTCTCAGTCCCATGTCTATCCCTGCCCCTCCCCCTCTCCGTCCCATGTCTATCCCTGCCCCTCCCCCTCTCCGTCCCATGTCTATCCCTGCCCCTCCCCCTCTCCGTCCCGCGTCTATCCCTGCCCCTCCCCCTTTCCGTCCCGTGTCTATCCCTGCCCCTCCCCCTCGCCGTCTCGTGTCTATCCCTGCCACTCCCCCTCTCTGTCCCGTGTGTATCCCTGCCCCTCCCCCTCTCCGTCCCTTGTCTATCCCTGCCCCTCTCCCTCTCAGTCTCTTCTCTATCCCTGCCCCTCCCCCTCTCCGTCCCTTGTCTATCCCTGCCCTTCCCCCTCTCCGTCCCGTGTTTATCCCTGCCCCTCCCCCTCTCCGTCCCGTGTTTATCCCTGCCCCTCTCCCTCTCCGTCCCGTGTCTATCCCTGCCCCTCTCCCTCTCTGTCCCGTGTGTATCCCTGCCCCTCTCCCTCTCCGTCCCGTGTCTATCCCTGCCCCTCCCCCTCTCCGTCCCGTGTGTATCCCTGCCCCTCCCCTTCTCCGTCCCTTGTCTATCCCTGCCCCTCTCCCTCTCAGTCTCTTCTCTATCCCTGCCCCTCCCCCCCTCCGTCCCTTGTCTATCCCTGCCCCTCCCCCTCTCCGTCCCGTGTTTATCCCTGCCCCTCCCCCTCTCCGTCCCGTGTTTATCCCTGCCCCTCTCCCTCTCCGTCCCGTGTCTATCCCTGCCCCTCTCCCTCTCTGTCCCGTGTGTATCCCTGCCCCTCTCCCTCTCCGTCCCGTGTCTATCCCTGCCCCTCCCCCTCTCCGTCCCTTGTCTATCCCTGCCCCTCCCCCTCTCCGTCCCGTGTCTATCCCTGCCCCTCCCCCTCTCCGTCCCATGTCTATCCCTGCCCCTCCCCCTCTCCGTCCCGTGTCTATCCCGGCCCCTCCCCCTCTCCGTCCCGTGTCTATCCCTGCCCCTCTCCCTCTCAGTCCCGTGTCTATCCCTGCCCCTCTCCCTCTCCGTCCCGTGTCTATCCCTGCCCCTCTCCCTCTCTGTCCCGTGTGTATCCCTGCCCCTCTCTCTCTCAGTCTCTTCTCTATCCCTGCCCCTCTCCCTCTCCGTCTCGTGTCTATCCCTGCCCCTCCCCCTCTCCGTCCAGTGTCTATCCCTGCCCCTCCCCCTCTCCGTCCCGTGTGTATCCCTGCCCCTCTCCCTCTTAGTCTCTTCTCTATCCCTGCCCCTCTCCCTCTCCGTCCCGTGTCTATCCCTGCCCCTCCCCCTCTCCGTCCCGTGTCTATCCCTGCCCCTCTCCCTCTCTGTCCCGTGTGTATCCCTGCCCCTCTCCCTCTCGGTCTCTTCTCTATCCCTGCCCCTCCCCCTCTCCGTCCCTTGTCTATCCCTGCCCCTCCCCCTCTCCGTCCCGTGTCTATCCCTGCCCCTCCCCCTCTCCGTCCCGTGTCTATCCCTGCCCCTCTCTTTCTCAGTCCCTTCGCTATCCCTGCCCCACCCCCTCTCCGTCCCGTGTCTATCCCTGCCCCTCCCCCTCGCCGTCACGTGTCTATCCCTGCCACTCCCCCTCTCTGTCCCGTGTGTATCCCTGCCCCTCTCCCTCTCAGTCTCTTCTCTATCCCTGCCCCTCCCACTCTCCGTCCCTTGTCTATCCCTGCCCCTCCCCCTCTCCGTCCCATGTATATCCCTGCCCCTCCCCCTCTCCGTCCCATGTCTATCCCTGCCCCTCCCCCTCTCCGTCCCGTGTCTATCCCTGCCCCTCCCCCTCTCCGTCCCGTGTCTATCCCTGCCCCTCCCCCTCGCCGTCCCGTGTCTATCCCTGCCACTCCCCCTCTCTGTCCCGTGTGTATCCCTGCCCCTCCCCCTCTCCGTCCCTTGTCTATCCCTGCCCCTCTCCCTCTCAGTCTCTTCTCTATCCCTGCCCCTCCCCCTCTCCGTCCCTTGTCTATCCCTGCCCCTCCCCCTCTCCGTCCCGTGTTTATCCCTGCCCCTCCCCCTCTCCGTCCCGTGTCTTTCCCTGCCCCTCCCCCTCTCCGTCCCGTGTCTATCCCTGCCCCTCCCCCTCTCCGTCCCTTGTCTATCCCTGCCCCTCCCCTTCTCCGTCCCGTGTTTATCCCTGCCCCTCCCCCTCTCCGTCCCTTGTCTATCCCTGCCCCTCCCCCTCTCCGTCCCGTGTTTATCCCTGCCCCTCTCCCTCTCCGTCCCGTGTCTATCCCTGCCCCTCTCCCTCTCTGTCCCGTGTGTATCCCTGCCCCTCTCCCTCTCCGTCCCGTGTCTATCCCTGCCCCTCCCCCTCTCCGTCCCTTGTCTATCCCTGCCCCTCCCCCTCTCCGTCCCGTGTCTATCCCTTCCCCTCCCCCTCTCCGTCCCATGTCTATCCCTGCCCCTCCCCCTCTCCGTCCCGTGTCTATCCCGGCCCCTCCCCCTCTCCGTCCCGTGTCTATCCCTGCCCCTCTCCCTCTCAGTCCCGTGTCTATCCCTGCCCCTCTCCCTCTCCGTCCCGTGTCTATCCCTGCCCCTCTCCCTCTCTGTCCCGTGTGTATCCCTGCCCCTCTCCCTCTCAGTCTCTTCTCTATCCCTGCCCCTCTCCCTCTCCGTCCCGTGTCTATCCCTGCCCCTCCCCCTCTCCGTCCCGTGTCTATCCCTGCCCCTCCCCCTCTCCGTCCCGTGTGTATCCCTGCCCCTCTCCCTCTCAGTCTCTTCTCTATCCCTGCCCCTCCCCCTCTCCGTCCATTGTCTATCCCTGCCCCTCCCCCTCGCCGTCCCGTGTCTATCCCTGCCCCTCCCCCTCTCCGTCCCGTGTCTATCCCTGCCCCTCCCCCTCTCCGTCCCATGTCTATCCCTGCCACTCCCCCTCTCCGTCCCGTGTCTATACCTGCCCCTCCCCACTCCGTCCCATGTCCATCCCTGCCCCTTCCCCTCTCCGTCCCATGTCTATCCCTGCCCCTCTCCCTCTCCGTCCCATGTCTATCCCTGCCCCTCCCCCTCTCCGTCCCGTGTCTATCAATGCCCCTCCCCCTCTCCGTCCCATGTCTATCCCTGCCCCTCCCCCTCTCCGTCCCGTGTCTATCCCTGCCTCTCCCCACTCCGTCCCATGTCCATCCCTGCCCCTCCCCTCTCCGTCCCTTCTCTATCCCTGCACTTCCCCCTCTCCGTCCCATGTCTATCCCTGCCCCTCCCCCTCTCCGTCCCGTGTCTATCCCTGCCCCTCCCCCTCTCCGTCCCGTGTCTATCCCTGCCCCTCCCCCTCTCCGTCCCGTGTCTATCCCTGCCCATCCCCACTCCGTCCCTTGTCTAATCCTGCCCCTCCCCCTCTCCGTCCGGTGTCTATCCCTGCCCCTCCCCCTCTCCGTCCCGTGTCTATCCCTGCCCCTCCCCTTCTCCGTCCCGTGTCTATCCCTGCCCCTCCTCTCTTCGTCCCGTGTCTATCCCTGCCCCTCCCCCTCTCCGTCCCGTGTCTATACCTGCCCCTCCCCCTCTCCGTCCGGTTTCTATCCCTGCCCCTCCCCCTCTCCGTCCCTTGTCTATCCCTGCCACTCCCCCTCTCCGTCCCGTGTCTATCCCTGCCCCTCCCCCTCTCCGTCCCTTGTCTATCCCTGGCCCTCCCCCCCCCCCTCCGTCCCGTGTCTATCCCTGCCCCTTCCCCTCTCCGTCCCTTGTCTATCCCTGCCCCTCCCCCTCGCCGTCCCGCGTCTATCCCTGCCCCTCCCCCTCTCCGTCCCGTGTCTATCCCTGCCCCTCCCCCTCTCCGTCCCATGTCTATCCCTGCCACTCCCCCTCTCCGTCCCGTGTCGATCCCTGCCCCTCCCCACTCCGTCCCATGTCTATCCCTGCCCCTCCCCCTCTCCGTCCCATGTCTATCCCTGCCCCTCCCCCTCTCCGTCCCGTGTCTATCCCTGCCCCTCCCCCTCTCCGTCCCGTGTCAATCCCTGCCCCTCCCCCTCTCCGTCCGGTGTCTATCCCTGCCCCTCCCCCTCTCCGTCCCTTGTCTATCCCTGTCCCTCCCCCTCTCCCTCCCGTGTCTATCCCTGGCCCTCCCCCTCTCCGTCACATGTCTATCCCTGCCCCTCCCCCTCTCCGTCCCATGTCTATCCCTGCCACTCCCCCTCTCCGTCCCGTGTCTATACCTGCCCTACCCCACTCCGTCCCATGTCCATCCCTGCCCCTCCCCCTCTCCGTCCCATGTCTATCCCTGCCCCTCTCCCTCTCCGTCCCATGTCTATCCCTGCCCCTCCCCCTCTCCGTCCCGTGTCTATCCCTGCCCCTCCCCCTCTCCGTCCCATGTCTATCCCTGCCACTCCCCCTCTCCGTCCCGTGTCTATCCCTGCCCCTGTCCCTCTCCGTCCCATGTCTATCCCTGCCCCTCCCCCTCTCCGTCCCATGTCCATCCCTGCCCCTCCCCCTCTCCGTCCCATGTCTATCCCTGCCCCTCCCCACTCCGTCCCATGTCCATCCCTGCCCCTCCCCCTCTCCGTCCCATGTCTATCCTTGCCCCTCTCCCTCTCAGTCCCTTCTCTATCCCTGCCCTTCCCCCTCTCCGTCCCATGTCTATCCCTGCCCCTCCCCCTCTCCGTCCCTTGTCTATCCCTGCGTCTCCCCCTCTCCGTCCCGTGTCTATCCCTGCCCCTCCCCCTCTCCGACCCGTGTCTATCCCTGCCCATCCCCACTCCGTCCCTTCTCTATCCTTGCCCCTCCCCCTCTCCGTCCGGTGTCTATACCTGCCCCTCCCCCTCTCCGTCCCGTGTCTATCCCTGCCCCTCCCCCTCTCCGTCCCATGTCTATCCCTACCCCTCCCCCTCTCCGTCCCGTGTCTATACCTGCCCCTCCCCACTCCGTCCCATGTCCATCCCTGCCCCTCCCCCTCACCGTCCCATGTCTATCCCTGCCCCTCCCCCTCTCCGTCGCTTGTCTATCCCTGCCCCTCCCCCTCTCCGTCCCGTGTCTATCCCTGCCCCTCCCCCTCTCCGTCCGGTGTCTATCCCTGCCCCTCCCCCTCTCCGTCCCGTGTCTATCCCTGCCCCTCCCCTTCTTCGTCCCATGTCTATCCCTGCCCCTCCCCTCTTCGTCCCGTGTCTATCCCTGCCCCTCCCCCACTCCGTCCCTTCTCTATCCTTGCCCCTCCCCCTCTCCGTCCGGTGTCTATCCCTGCCCCTCCCCCTCTCCGTCCCGTGTCTATCCCTGCCCCTCCCCCTCTCCGTCCCATGTCTATCCCTGCCACTCCCCCTCTCCGTCCCGTGTCTATACCTGCCCCACCCCACTCCGTCCCATGTCCATCCCTGCCCCTCCCCCTGTCCGTCCCATGTCTATCCCTGCCCCTCTCCCTCTCCGTCCCATGTCTATCCCTGCCCCTCCGCCTCTCCGTCCCGTGTCTATCCCTACCCCTCCCCCTCGCCGTCCCGTGTCTATCCCTGCCCCTCCCCCTCTCCGTCCCGCGTCTATCCCTGCCCCTCCCCCTCTCCGTCCCATGTCTATCCCTGCCACTCCCCCTCTCCGTCCCGTGTCTATCCCTGCCCCTCTCCCTCTCCGTCCCATGTCTATCCCTGCCCCTCCCCCTCTCCGTCCCGTGTCTATCCCTGCCCCTCCCCCTCTCCGTCCCATGTCTATCCCTGCCCCGCCCCCTCTCCGTCCGATGTCTATCCCTGCCACTCCCCCTCTCCGTCCCGTGTCTATCCCTGCCCCTCCCCACTCCGTCCCATGTCCATCCCTGCCCCTCCCCTCTCCGTCCCTTCTCTATCCCTGCACTTCCCCCTCTCCGTCCCATGTCTATCCCTGCCCCTCCCCCTCTCCGTCGCTTGTCTATCCCTGCCCCTCCCCCTCTCCGTCCCGTGTCTATCCCTGCCCCTCCCCCTCTCCGTCCGGGGTCTATCCCTGCCCCTCCCCCTCTCCGTCCCGTGTCTATCCCTGCCCCTCCCCTTCTCCGTCCCGTGTCTATCCCTGCCCCTCCCCCTCTCCGTCCCATGTCTATCCCTGCCCCTCCCCCTCTCCGTCCCGTGTCTATCCCTGCCCCTCCCCACTCCGTCCCATGTCCATCCCTGCCCCTCCCCTCTCCGTCCCTTCTCTATCCCTGCACTTCCCCCTCTCCGTCCCATGTCTATCCCTGCCCCTCCCCCTCTCCGTCGCTTGTCTATCCCTGCCCCTCCCCCTCTCCGTCCCGTGTCTATCCCTGCCCATCCCCACTCCGTCCCTTGTCTAATCCTGCCCCTCCCCCTCTCCGTCCGGTGTCTATCCTTGCCCCTCCCCCTCTCCGTCCCGTGTCTATCCCTGCCCCTCCCCTTCTCCGTCCCGTGTCTATCCCTGCCCCTCCCCTCTTCGTCCCGTGTCTATCCCTGCCCCTCCCCCTCTCCGTCCCGTGTCTATCCCTGCCCCTCCCCCTCTCCGTCCGGTTTCTATCCCTGCCCCTCCCCCTCTCCGTCCCTTGTCTATCCCTGCCCCTCCCCCTCTCCGTCCCGTGTCTAACCCTGCCCCTCCCCCTCTCCGTCCCTTGTCTATCCCTGGCCCTCTCCCCCCCTCCGTCCCGTGTCTATCCCTGCCCCTTCCCCTCTCCGTCCCTTGTCTATCCCTGCCCCTCCCCCTCGCCGTCCCGCGTCTATCCCTGCCCCTCCCCCTCTCCGTCCCGTGTCTATCCCTGCCCCTCCCCCTCTCCGTCCCATGTCTATCCCTGCCACTCCCCCTCTCCGTCCCGTGTCGATCCCTGCCCCTCCCCACTCCGTCCCATGTCTATCCCTGCCCCTCCCCCTCTCCGTCCCTTGTCTATCCCTGCCCCTCCCCCTCTCCGTCCCGTGTCTATCCCTACCCCTCCCCCTCGCCGTTCCGTGTCTATCCCTGCCCCTCCCCCTCTCCGTCCCGTGTCTATCCCTGCCCCTCCCCCTCTCCGTCCCGTGTCTATCCCTGCCCCTCCCCCTCTCCGTCCCGTGTCAATCCCTGCCCCTCCCCCTCTCCGTCCCGTGTCTATCCTGCCCCTCCCCATCTCCGTCCCTTGTCTATCCCTGTCCCTCCCCCTCTCCGTCCCGTGTCTATCCCTGGCCCTCCCCCTCTCCGTCACATGTCTATCCCTGCCCCCTCCCCCTCTCCGTCCCGTGTCTATCCCTGCCCCTCCCCCTCTCCGTCCCGTGTCTATCCCTGCCCCTCCCCCTCTCCGTCCCGTGTCTATCCCTGCCCCTCTCCCTCTCAGTCCCTTCTCTATCCCTGCCCCTCCTCCTCTCCGTCCCATGTCTATCCCTGCCCCTCCGCCTCTCCGTCCCTTGTCTATCCCGGCCCCTCCCCCTCTCCATCCCGTGTCTATCCCTGCCCCTCCCCCTTTCCGTCCCGTGTCTATCCCTGCCCCTCCCCCTCTCCGTCCCAAGTATATCCCTGCCCCTCCCCCTCTCCGTCCCGTGTCTATCCCTGCCCCTCCCCCTCTCCGTCCCGTGTCTATCCCTGCCCCTCTCCCTCTCACTCCCTTCTCTATCCCTGCCCCTCCCCCTCTCCGTCCAATGTCTATCCCTGCCCCTCCCCCTCTCCGTCCCGTGTCTATCCCTGCCCCTCTCCCTTTCCGTCCCGTTTCTATCCCTGCCCCTCCCCCTCTCCGTCCCGTGTCTATCCCTGCCCCTCCCCCTCTCCGTCCCGTGTCTATCCATGCCCCTCCCCCTCTCCGTCCCGTGTCTATCCCTGCCCCTGCCCCTCTCCGTCCCGTGTCTATCCCTGCCCCTCCCCCTCTCCGTCCCTTGTCTATCCCTGACCCTCCCCCTCTCCGTCCCGTGTCTATCCCTGCACCTCCCCATCTCCGTCCCTTGTGTATCCCTGCCCCTCCCCCTCTCCGTTCCTTGTCTATCCCTGCCCCTCCCCCTCTCCGTCCCGTGTCTATCCCTGCCCCTCCCCTCTCCGTCCTGTGTCTATCCCTGCCCCTCCCCATCTCCGTCCCGTGTCAATCCCTGCCCCTCCCCCTCTTCGTCCCGTGTCTATCCCTGCCCCTCCCCCTCTCTGTCCCTTGTCTATCCCTGCCCCTCCCCCTCTCCGTCCCTTGTCTATCCCTGCCCCTCCCCCTCTCCGTCCCGTGTCTATCCCTGCCCCTCCCCTTCTCCGTCCCTTGTCTATCCCTGCCCCTCCCCCTCTCCGTCCCGTGTCTATCCCTGCCCATCCCCACTCCGTCCCTTCGCTATCCCTGCCCCTCTCCCTCTCCGTCCGGTGTCTATCCCTGCCCCTCCCCTTCTCCGTCCCGTGTCTATCCCTGCCCCTCCCCTTCTCCGTCCCGTGTCTACCCCGGCCCCTTCCCTCTCCGTCCCGTGTCTATCCCTGCCCCTCCCCCTCTCCGTCCCGTGCCTATCCCTGCCCCTCCCCCTCTCCGTCCCGTGTCTATCCCTGCCCCTCCCCTCTCCGTCCCATGTCTATCCCTGCCCCTCCCCCTCTCCGTCCCGTGTCTATCCCTGCCCATCCCCACTCCGTCCCTTCGCTATCCCTGCCCCTCTCCCTCTCCGTCCGGTGTCTATCCCTGCCCCTCCCCTTCTCCGTCCCTTGTCTATCCCTGCCCCTCCCCTTCTCCGTCCCGTGTCTATCCCTGCCCCTTCCCTCTCCGTCCCGTGTCTATCCCTGCCCCTCCCCCTCTCCGTCCCATGTCTATCCCTACCCCTCCTCTCTCCGTCCCTTGTCTATCCCTGCCCCTCCCCCACTCCGTCCCGTGTCTATCCCTGCCCCTCCCCTTCTCCGTCCCTTGTCTATCCCTGCCGCTCCCCCTCTCCGTCCCGTGTCTATCCCTGCCCCTCGCCCTCTCCGTCCCGTGTCTATCCCTGCCCCTCCCCCTCTCCGTCCCGTGTCTATCCCTGCCCCTCCCCCTCTCCGTCCCATGTCTATCCCTGCTCCTCCCCCTCTCCGTCCCGTGTCTATCCCTGCCCCTCCCCTTCTCCGTCCCTTGTCTATCCCTGCCCCTCCCCCTCTCCGTCCCATTCTATCCATGCCCCTCCCCCTCTCCGTCCCGTGTCTATCCCTGCCCCTCCCCCTCTCCGTCCCGTGTCTATCCCTGCGCCTCCCCCTTTCCGTCCCGTGTCTATCCCTGCCCCTCCCCCTCTCCGTCCCATGTCTATCCCTGCCCCTCCTCTCTCCGTCCCGTATCTATCCCTGCCCCTGCCCCTCTCCGTCCCGTGTCTATCCCTGCGCCTCCCCCTTTCCGTCCCGTGTCTATCCCTGCCCCTCCCCCTCTCCGTCCCATGTCTATCCCTGCCCCTCTTCTCTCCGTCCCGTGTCTATCCCTGCCCCTCCCCCTCTCCGTCCCGTGTCTATCCCTGCCCCTCCCCCTCTCCGTCCCGTGTCTATCTCTGCCCCTCCCCCTCTCTGCCCTTGTCTGTCCCTGCCCCTCCCCCTCTCCGTCCCTTGTCTATCCCTGCCCCTCCCCCTCTCCGTCCCATGTCTATCCCTGCCCCTCCCCCTCTCCGTCCCATGTCTATCCCTGCCCCTCCCTCTCTCCGTCCAGTGTCTATCCCTGCCCCTCCCCCTTTCCGTCCCGTGTCTATCCCTGCCCCTCCCCCTCTCCGTCCCATGTCTATCCCTGCCCCTCCCCCTTTCCGTCCCGTGTCTATCCCTGCCCCTCCCCCTCTTCGTCCCATGTCTATCCCTGCCCCTGCTCTCTCCGTCCCGTGTCTATCCCTGCCCCTGCCCCTCTCCGTCCCGTGTCTATCCCTGCCCCTCCCCCACTCCGTCCCTTGTCTATCCCTGCCCCTCCCCCTCTCCGTCCCGTGTCTATCCCTGCCCCTCCCCCTCTCCGTCCCGTGTCTATCCCTGCGCCTCCCCCTTTCCGTCCCGTGTCTATCCCTGCCCCTCCCCCTCTCCGTCCCATGTCTATCCCTGCCCCTCCTCTCTCCGTCCCTTGTCTATCCCTGCTCCTGCCCCTCTCCGTCCCGTGTCTATCCCTGCCCCTCCCCCACTCCGTCCCTTGTCTATCCCTGCCCCTCCCCCTCTCTGTCCCGTGTCTATCCCTGCTCCTCCCCCTCTCCGTCCCTTGTCTATCCCTGCCCCTCCCCCTCTCCGTCCCGTGTCAATCCCTGCCCCTCCCCCTCTTCGTCCCGCGTCTGTCCCTGCCCCTCCCTCTGTCCGTCCCTTGTCTATCCCTGCCCCTCCCCCTCTCCGTCCCTTGTCTATCCCTGCCCCTCCCCCTCTCCGTCCCGTGTCTATCCCTGCCCCTCCCCTTCTCCGTCCTTTGTCGATCCCTGCACCTCCCCCTCTCCGTCCCTTGTCTATCCCTGCCCCTCCCTTTCTCCGTCCCGTGTCTATCCCTGCCCCTCCCCCTCTCCGTCCCGTGTCTATCTCTGCCCCTCCCCCTCTCTGTCCCTTGTCTGTCCCTGTCCCTCTCCCTCTCCGTCCCTTGTCTATCCCTGCCCCTCCCCCTCTCCGTCCCGTGACTATCCCTGCCCATCCCTCTCTCCGTCCCTTGTCTATCCGTGCCCCTTTCCCTCTCCGTCCTGTGTCTATCCCTGCCCCTCCTCCTCTCCGTCCCTTGTCTATCCCTGCCCCTCCCCCTCTCCGTCCCTTGTCTATCCCTGCTCCTCCCCCTCCCCATCCCTTGTCTATCCCTGCCCCTCCCCCTCTCCATCCCTTGTCTATCCCTGCCCCTCCCCCTCTCCGTCCCGTGTCTATCCCTGCCCCTCCCCCTCTCCGTCCCATGTCTATCCCTGCCCCTCCCCCTCTCCGTCCCTTGTCTATCCCTGCCCCTCCCCCTCTCCGTCCCTTGTCTATCCCTGCCCCTCTTCCTCTCGGTCCCGTGTCTATCCCTGCCCCTCCCCCTCTCCGTCCCATGTCTATCCCTGCCCCTCCCCCTCTCCGTCCCTTGTCTATCCCTGCTCCTCCCCCTCCCCGTCCCTTGTCTATCCCTGCCCCTCCCCCTCTCCGTCCCTTGTCTATCCCTGCCCCTCCCCCTCTCCGTCCCGTGTCTATCCCTGCCCCTCCCCCTCTCCGTCCCATGTCTATCCCTGCCCCTCCCCCTCTCCGTCCCTTGTCTATCCCTGCCCCTCCCCCTCTCCGTCCCGTGTCTATCCCTGCCCCTCCCCCTCTCCGTCCCATGTCTATCCCTGCCCCTCCCCCTCTCCGTCCCATGTCTATCCCTGCCCCTCCCCCTCTCCGTCCCATGTCTATCCCTGCCCCTCCCCCTCTCCGTCCCTTGTCTATCCCTGCTCCTCCCCCTCCCCGTCCCTTGTCTATCCCTGCCCCTCCCCCTCTCCGTCCCTTGTCTATCCCTGCCCCTCCCCCTCTCCGTCCCTTGTCTATCCCTGCCCTCCCCCTCTCCGTCCCTTGTCTATCCCTGCTCCTCCCCCTCCCCGTCCCTTGTCTATCCCTGCCCCTCCCCCTCTCCGTCCCCTGTCTATCCCTGCCCCTCCCCCTCTCCGTCCCATGACTATCCCTGCCCCTCCCCCTCTCTATCCCGTTCGCCCCTTCCTCTCCCAGCATGACACCGATTCCGCCCGCGAGGTGGCGGTGTGAGCGAGCAGAGACCCGTGACGTCACTGGCGCCCTAACTAACCCGAGGCCTCAAATATAAGGACTGGACGCAACTCGTAACCAAGAGACGCTCAACATAGTGTCCGACAAGCACTGTTCGTTTTAGGCCCGCTTTTGCACACACACAACTCACAAGAAACTTCTGAGACAATGAGATGCGCGAGCGACCCACCATCTCTTGGTCAAGGTGCTAACCAACGGAGCTAGAGGCTGTAATGAACCCTCGTCTCCTACGCCACGGTCCACTCACCCAGCGACCGTGGCACCTCAGTGCATCTGGAGCGAGTCCCGTCCAACCCTATTGTAGTCTCCTAGCGAGGTTTCTTGGCTCAATTAGCCTTCATGCGCTCAAAAGCGGCATTAAACATTAAAGTTTCATTTCATTTTCCTATTCTCACTGTTTTGGATGATCCAACATACATGTATAACATTTCAGTAGATATTTGTTGCTTTTTACTCCCGTCCCCGTAAGGTGACTCGGTGTGTTGTTTCTGGTCGTCACACGTGCTTCAATAGGCTGTTTGGTCTACTGGGTTATATTGCCAGAGGAGCGGCTCTAACCTCTGGTTATATTGCCAGAAGAGCGGCTCTAACCTCTGGTTATATTGCCAGAGGAGCGGCTCTAACCTCTGGTTATATTGCCAGAGGAGCGGCTCTAACCTCTGGCTATATTGCCAGAGGAGCGGCTCTAACCTCTGTTTATATTGCCAGAAGAGCGACTCTAACCTCTGGTTATATTGCCAGAGGAGCGACTCTAACCTCTGGTTATATTGCCAGAGGAGCGGCTCTAACCTCTGGTTATATTGCCAGAGGAGCGGCTCCTCCACGGATATAGTATTGGTTGACTGGGTTATATTGCCAGAGGAGCGGCTCCTCCACGGATATACTATTGGTTGACTGGGTTATATTGCCAGTGGAGCGGTTTCTCCACGGATATAGTATTGGTTGACTGGGTATATATTGCCAGAGGAGCGGCTCCTCCATGGATATAGTATTTGCTTACTGGGTTATATTGCCAGAGGAGCGGCTCCTCCACGGATATAGTAGTGGTTGACTGGGTTATATTGCCAGAGGAGCAGCTCCTCCACAGATATAGTATTGGTTGACTGGGTTATATTGCCAGAGGAGCGGCTCCTCCACGGGTATAGTATTGGTTTACTGGGTTATATTGCCAGAGGAGCGGCTCATCCACGGATATCGTATTGGTTGACTGGGTTATATTGCCAGAGGAGCAGCTCCTCCACAGATATAGTATTGGTTGACTGGGTTATATTGCGCGAGGAGCGGCTACTCCACGGATATAGTATTGGTTGACTGGGTTATATTGCCAGAGGAGCGGCTCCTCCACGGATGTACTATTGGTTGACTGGGTTATATTGCCAGTGGAGCGGTTCCTCCACGGATATAGTATTGGTTGACTGGGTATATATTGCCAGAGGAGCGGCTCCTCCACGGATATAGTATTGGTTGACTGGGTTATATTGCCAGAGGAGCGGCTCCTCCACGGATATAGTATTTGCTTACTGGGTTATATTGCCAGAGGAGCGGCTCCTCCACGGATATAGTAGTGGTTGACTGGGTTATATTGCCAGAGGAGCAGCTCCTCCACAGATGTAGTATTGGTTGACTTAATTATATTGCCAGAGGAGCGGCTCCTCCACGGATATAGTAGTGGTTGACTGGGTTATATTGCCAGAGGAGCAGCTCCTCCACAGATGTAGTATTGGTTGACTTAATTATATTGCCAGAGAAGCGGCTCATCCACGGATATAGTATTGGCTGACTGGGTTATATTGCCAGAGGAGCGGCTCCTCCACGGATATATTATTGGTTGACTGGGTTATATTGCCAGAGGAGCGGCTCCTCCACGGGTATAGTATTGGTTCACTGGGTTATGTTGCCAGAGGTGCGGCTCCTCCACGGATATTGTATTGGTTGACTGGGTTATATTGCCAGAGGAGCAGCTCCTCCACAGATATAGTATTGGTTGACTGGGTTATATTGCCAGAGGAGCGGCTCCTCCACTGGTATAGTATTGGTTGACTGGGTTATATTGCCAGAGGAGCGGCTCATCCACGGATGTAGTATTGGTTGACTGGGTTATATTGCCAGAGGAGCGGCTCCTCCACGGATATAGTATTGACTGACTGGGTTATATTGCGCGAGAAGCGGCTACTCCACGGATATAGTATTGGTTGACTGGGTTATATTGCCAGAGGAGCGGCTCCTCCACGGATATAGTATTGGTTGACTGGGTTATATTGCCAGTGGAGCGGTTCCTCCACGGATATAGTATTGGTTGACTGGGTATATATTGCCAGAGGAGCGGCTCCTCCACGGATATAGTATTGGTTGACTGGGTTATATTGCCAGAGGAGCGGCTCCTCCACGGATATTGTATTTGCTTACTGGGTTATATTGCCAGAGGAGCGGCTCCTCCACGGATATAGTAGTGGTTGACTGGGTTATATTGCCAGAGGAGCGGCTCCTCCACGGGTATAGTATTGGTTCACTGGGTTATGTTGCCAGAGGAGCGGCTCATCCACGGATATAGTATTGGTTGACTGGGTTATATTGCCAGAGTAGCGGCTCCTCTACGGATATAGTATTGGTTGACTGGGTTATATTGCGCGAGGAGCGGCTACTCCACGGATATACTATTGGTTGACTGGGTTATATCGCCAGAGGAGCGGCTCATCCACGGATATAGTATTGGTTGACTGGGTTATATTGCCAGAGGAGCGGCTCCTCCACGGATATACTATTGGTTGACTGGGTTATATTGCCAGTGGAGCGGTTCCTCCACGGATATAGTATTGGTTGACTGGGTATATATTGCCAGAGGAGCGGCTCCTCCACGGATATAGTATTGGTTGACTGGGTTATATTGCCAGAGGAGCGGCTCCTCCACGGATATAGTATTTGCTTACTGGGTTATATTGCCAGAGGAGCGGCTCCTCCACGGATATAGTAGTGGTTGACTGGGTTATATTGCCAGAGGAGCGGCTCCTCCACGGATATAGTATTGGTTGACTGGGTTATATTGCCAGAGGAGCGGCTCCTCCACGGATATAATATTTGCTTACTGGGTTATATTGCCAGAGGAGCGGCTCCTCCACGGATATAGTAGTGGTTGACTGGGTTATATTGCCAGAGGAGCGGCTCCTCCACGGATATAGTATTGGTTGACTGGGTTATATTGCCAGAGGAGTGGCTCCTCCACGGATATAATATTGGTTGACTGGGTTATATTGCCAGAGGAGCGGCTCCTCCACGGATATAGTATTTATGACATCGACAAAAAAAGCGGAAGAAACTAAGAAGACAGCCATTAAATCATGTGTTTTAACTGTTGATTGCACTCGAGTGTCTGCCGTCATCGCATGAAAGAAGCCGATAATGGTGAGCCCTGCATGACAAGTGTGGGCTGAGGACTTGTGACTGACCTACTGTGACTAACAGCAGACGCCAGCACCCCCCCCCGTCATTCTCCCCACCCCCACACCCGCCAACGTCTCCAACCGTCCTCCCCCCCCCCTTCACCCTCCTCCCACCCGCCATCTCCCCCACCCCTGACACCACCTACCCCTGACCCTCCCCCCGCCCTCCTCTACACCCTCACTCCCTGCCCTCCCACCCGCCACCTGCCCCCCCCCACCCCCCCCACACCCACCGGCCTTCCTCCCCACCCCTCACCCCCACATACGCTGCCCATTCACCCGAATGCGATAGAAGTAATATTGATTAAACACTAGATACTGATGGGTCGGTGTAACAGCTACATGAAGGCACATGTAATGACACCCTAGACACATGAGGAATTACAAATATAAAACATGACCTCTGCTCGTGCACCCTCACCCCCCCCCCCCCCCTCCTCCCCCCGCCCATCCTCCCACTCCCACCCCGCTTCTCCCTCTCCACCCTGGCCGCAGGTTACTACCTGGGACAGATAGCCGATATTTATTACCATGCTTTGCGCTGGCGCCGTTAATGGTAGAAAAGCGATGGTCCACTAAAGGTGCGCATAACATATATATATATATTGTATGCCTGACACAAGTCATTCACCAGCCTACTGCAATTGTTTGGCTCAGCAGTAACAAGATCGGAATTCATTTCGGCGTGAAAATGTCAGACCAAGTGACGTGAAGCAGTCAGGAGCCGGTGGGGCGTGTTGCGGGGGTACAGGGGGTAAGGGGGCGCCCAGGTGGGGGGGGGGGGGCGATTGTCTCGCTCAGTCAACCACGTCATCGAGGTCCATTCGGCCGATTTAACCGGAAATGGTGCAGGCACGCTAATCCTCTTGGCGCGATCTACAAATCCCAAGCCCATGGTTTCCGTAGCGAAATCGCGGCCATTTATTAAAAATGAAGGTTTCAAACTGAACGGACAACCACAAGCTCCAGTACTCGTTCCCCGTCCAGTTTCAAACTGAACAGACAAACCACAAGCTCCAGTACTCGTTCCCCGTCCAGTTTCAAACTGAACAGACAAACCACAAGCTCCAGTACTCGTTCCCCGTCCAGTTTCAAACTGAACAGGCAACCACAAGCTCCAGTACTCGTTCCCCGTCCAGTTTCAAACTGAACAGACAACCACAAGCTCCAGTACTCGTTCCCCGTCCAGTTTCAAACTAAACAGACAACCACAAGCTCCAGTACTCGTTCCCCGTCCAGTTTCAAACTGAACAGACAAACCACAAGCTCCAGTACTCGTTCCCCGTCCAGTTTCAAACTGAACAGACAAACCACAAGCTCCAGTACTCGTTCCCCGTCCAGTTTCAAACTGAACAGACAAACCACAAGCCCCAGTACTCGTTCCCCGTCCAGTTTCAAACTGAACAGACAAACCACAAGCTCCAGTACTCGTTCCCCGTCCAGTTTCAAACTGAACAGGCAAACCACAAGCTCCAGTACTCGTTCCCCGTCCAGTTTCAAACTGAACAGACAACCACAAGCTCCAGTACTCGTTCCCCGTCCAGTTTCAAACTGAACAGACAAACCACAAGCTCCAGTACTGGTTCCCCGTCCAGTTTCAAACTGAACAGACAACCACAAGCTCCAGTACTCGTTCCCCGTCCAGTTTCAAACTGAACAGACAACCACAAGCTCCAGTACTCGTTCTCCGTCCAGTTTCAAACTGAACAGACAACCACAAGCTCCAGTACTCGTTCCCCGTCCAGTTTCAAACTAAACAGACAAACCACCGGCTCCAGTACTCGTTCCCCGTCCAGTTTCAAACTAAACAGACAAACCACAAGCTCCAGTACTCGTTCCCCGTCCAGTTTCAAACTGAACAGACAACCCCAAGCTCCAGTACTCGTTCCCCGTCCAGTTTCAAACTGAACAGACAAACCACAAGCTCCAGTACTCGTTCCCCGTCCAGTTTCAAACTGAACAGACAACCACAAGCTCCAGTACTCGTTCCCCGTCCAGTTTCAAACTGAACAGACAACCCCAAGCTCCAGTACTCGTTCCCCGTCCAGTTTCAAACTGAACAGACAAACCACAAGCTACAGTACTCGTTCCCCGTCCAGTTTCAAACTGAACAGACAAACCACAAGCTCCAGTACTCGTTCCCCGTCCAGTTTCAAACTGAACAGACAAACCACAAGCTCCAGTACTCATTCCCCGTCCAGTTTCAAACTAAACAGACAAACCACAAGCTCCAGTACTCGTTCCCCGTCCAGTTTCAAACTGAACAGACAACCACAAGCTCCAGTACTCGTTCCCCGTCCAGTTTCAAACTGAACAGACAAACCACAAGCTCCAGTACTCGTTCCCCGTCCAGTTTCAAACTGAACAGACAAACCACAAGCTCCAGTACTCGTTCCCCGTCCAGTTTCAAACTGAACAGACAAACCACAAGCTCCAGTACTCGTTCCCCGTCCAGTTTCAAACTAAACAGACAAACCACCGGCTCCAGTACTCGTTCCCCGTCCAGTTTCAAACTGAACAGACAACCACAAGCTCCAGTACTCGTTCCCCGTCCAGTTTCAAACTGAACAGACAAACCACAAGCTCCAGTACTCGTTCCCCGTCCAGTTTCAAACTGAACAGACAACCACAAGCTCCAGTACTCGTTCCCCGTCCAGTTTCAAACTGAACAGACAACCACAAGCTCCAGTACTCGTTCCCCGTCCAGTTTCAAACTAAACAGACAAACCACCGGCTCCAGTACTCGTTCCCCGTCCAGTTTCAAACTGAACAGACAACCACAAGCTCCAGTACTCGTTCCCCGTCCAGTTTCAAACTGAACAGACAAACCACAAGCTCCAGTACTCGTTCCCCGTCCAGTTTCAAACTGAACAGACAACCACAAGCTCCAGTACTCGTTCCCCGTCCAGTTTCAAACTGAACAGACAACCACAAGCTCCAGTACTCGTTCCCCGTCCAGTTTCAAACTGAACGGACAACCACAAGCTCCAGTACTCGTTCCCCGTCCAGTTTCAAACTGAACAGACAAACCACAAGCTCCAGTACTCGTTCCCCGTCCAGTTTCAAACTGAACAGACAACCACAAGCTCCAGTACTCGTTCCCAGTCCAGTTTCAAACTGAACAGACAAACCACAAGCTCCAGTACTCGTTCCCCGTCCAGTTTCAAACTGAACAGACAACCACAAGCTCCAGTACTCGTTCCCCGTCCAGTTTCAAACTGAACAGACAGCCACAAGCTCCAGTACGCGTTCCCCGTCCAGTTTCAAACTGAACAGACAAACCACAAGCTACAGTACTCGTTCCCCGTCCAGTTTCAAACTGAACAGACAACCACAAGCTACAGTACTCGTTCCCCGTCCAGTTTCAAACTGAACAGACAACCACAAGCTCCACTACTCCTTCCCCGTCCAGTTTCAAACTGAACAGACAACCACAAGCTCCAGTACGCGTTCCCCGTCCAGTTTCAAACTGAACAGACAAACCACAAGCTCCAGTACTCGTTCCCCGTCCAGTTTCAAACTGAACAGACAAACCACAAGCTCCAGTACTCGTTCCCCGTCCAGTTTCAAACTGAACAGACAAACCACAAGCTCCAGTACTCGTTCCCCGTCCAGTTTCAAACTGAGCAGACAACCACAAGCTCCAGTACTCGTTCCCCGTCCAGTTTCAAACTGAACAGACAAACCACAAGCTCCAGTACTCGTTCCCCGTCCAGTTTCAAACTGAACAGACAAACCACAAGCTCCAGTACTCATTCCCCGTCCAGTTTCAAACTAAACAGACAACCACAAGCTACAGTACTCGTTCCCCGTCCAGTTTCAAACTGAACAGACAACCACAAGCTACAGTACTCGTTCCCCGTCCAGTTTCAAACTGAACAGACAACCACAAGCTCCACTACTCCTTCCCCGTCCAGTTTCAAACTGAACAGACAACCACAAGCTCCAGTACGCGTTCCCCGTCCAGTTTCAAACTGAACAGACAAACCACAAGCTCCAGTACTCGTTCCCCGTCCAGTTTCAAACTGAACAGACAAACCACAAGCTCCAGTACTCGTTCCCCGTCCAGTTTCAAACTGAACAGACAAACCACAAGCTCCAGTACTCGTTCCCCGTCCAGTTTCAAACTGAACAGACAAACCACAAGCTCCAGTACTCATTCCCCGTCCAGTTTCAAACTAAACAGACAACCACAAGCTACAGTACTCGTTCCCCGTCCAGTTTCAAACTGAACAGACAAACCACAAGCTCCAGTACTCATTCCCCGTCCAGTTTCAAACTAAACAGACAACCACAAGCTACAGTACTCGTTCCCCGTCCAGTTTCAAACTGAACAGACAAACCACAAGCTACAGTACTCGTTCCCCGTCCAGTTTCAAACTGAACAGACAACCACAAGCTACAGTACTCGTTCCCCGTCCAGTTTCAAACTGAACAGACAACCACAAGCTCCACTACTCCTTCCCCGTCCAGTTTCAAACTGAACAGACAACCACAAGCTCCAGTACGCGTTCCCCGTCCAGTTTCAAACTGAACAGACAAACCACAAGCTCCAGTACTCGTTCCCCGTCCAGTTTCAAACTGAACAGACAAACCACAAGCTCCAGTACTCGTTCCCCGTCCAGTTTCAAACTGAACAGACAAACCACAAGCTCCAGTACTCGTTCCCCGTCCAGTTTCAAACTGAACAGACAAACCACAAGCTCCAGTACTCGTTCCCCGTCCAGTTTCAAACTGAACAGACAAACCACAAGCTCCAGTACTCGTTCCCCGTCCAGTTTCAAACTGAACAGACAAACCACAAGCTCCAGTACTCGTTCCCCGTCCAGTTTCAAACTGAACAGACAAACCACAAGCTCCAGTACTCGTTCCCCGTCCAGTTTCAAACTGAACAGACAAACCACAAGCTCCAGTACTCGTTCCCCGTCCAGTTTCAAACTGAACAGACAAACCATAAGCTCCAGTACTCGTTCCCCGTCCAGTTTCAAACTGAGCAGACAACCACAAGCTCCAGTACTCGTTCCCCGTCCAGTTTCAAACTGAACAGACAAACCACAAGCTCCAGTACTCGTTCCCCGTCCAGTTTCAAACTGAGCAGACAACCACAAGCTCCAGTACTCGTTCCCCGTCCAGTTTCAAACTGAACAGACAAACCACAAGCTCCAGTACTCGTTCCCCGTCCAGTTTCAAACTGAACAGACAAACCACAAGCTCCAGTACTCGTTCCCCGTCCAGTTTCAAACTGAACAGACAAACCACAAGCTACAGTACTCGTTCCCCGTCCAGTTTCAAACTGAACAGACAACCACAAGCTACAGTACTCGTTCCCCGTCCAGTTTCAAACTGAACAGACAACCACAAGCTACAGTACTCGTTCCCCGTCCAGTTTCAAACTGAACAGACAAACCACAAGCTCCAGTACTCGTTCCCCGTCCAGTTTCAAACTGAACAGACAAACCACAAGCTCCAGTACTCGTTCCCCGTCCAGTTTCAAACTGAACAGACAAACCACAAGCTCCAGTACTCGTTCCCCGTCCAGTTTCAAACTGAACAGACAAACCACAAGCTACAGTACTCGTTCCCCGTCCAGTTTCAAACTGAACAGACAACCACAAGCTACAGTACTCGTTCCCCGTCCAGTTTCAAACTGAACAGACAAACCACAAGCTACAGTACTCGTTCCCCGTCCAGTTTCAAACTGAACAGACAACCACAAGCTCCACTACTCCTTCCCCGTCCAGTTTCAAACTGAACAGACAACCACAAGCTCCAGTACTCGTTCCCCGTCCAGTTTCAAACTGAACAGACAAACCACAAGCTCCAGTACTCGTTCCCCGTCCAGTTTCAAACTGAACAGACAAACCACAAGCTACAGTACTCGTTCCCCGTCCAGTTTCAAACTGAACAGACAACCACAAGCTACAGTACTCGTTCCCCGTCCAGTTTCAAACTGAACAGACAACCACAAGCTCCACTACTCCTTCCCCGTCCAGTTTCAAACTGAACAGACAACCACAAGCTCCAGTACGCGTTCCCCGTCCAGTTTCAAACTGAACAGACAAACCACAAGCTCCAGTACTCGTTCCCCGTCCAGTTTCAAACTGAACAGACAAACCACAAGCTCCAGTACTCGTTCCCCGTCCAGTTTCAAACTGAACAGACAAACCACAAGCTCCAGTACTCGTTCCCCGTCCAGTTTCAAACTGAGCAGACAACCACAAGCTCCAGTACTCGTTCCCCGTCCAGTTTCAAACTGAACAGACAAACCACAAGCTCCAGTACTCGTTCCCCGTCCAGTTTCAAACTGAACAGACAAACCACAAACTCCAGTACTCGTTCCCCGTCCAGTTTCAAACTGAGCAGACAACCACAAGCTCCAGTACTCGTTCCCCGTCCAGTTTCAAACTGAACAGACAAACCACAAGCTCCAGTACTCGTTCCCCGTCCAGTTTCAAACTGAACAGACAAACCACAAGCTCCAGTACTCGTTCCCCGTCCAGTTTCAAACTAAACAGACAACCACAAGCTCCAGTACTCGTTCCCCGTCCAGTTTCAAACTGAACAGACAAACCACAAGCTCCAGTACTCGTTCCCCGTCCAGTTTCAAACTGAGCAGACAACCACAAGCTCCAGTACTCGTTCCCCGTCCAGTTTCAAACTGAACAGACAAACCACAAGCTCCAGTACTCGTTCCCCGTCCAGTTTCAAACTGAACAGACAAACCACAAGCTCCAGTACTCGTTCCCCGTCCAGTTTCAAACTGAACAGACAAACCACAAGCTACAGTACTCGTTCCCCGTCCAGTTTCAAACTGAACAGACAACCACAAGCTACAGTACTCGTTCCCCGTCCAGTTTCAAACTGAACAGACAACCACAAGCTACAGTACTCGTTCCCCGTCCAGTTTCAAACTGAACAGACAAACCACAAGCTCCAGTACTCGTTCCCCGTCCAGTTTCAAACTGAACAGACAAACCACAAGCTCCAGTACTCGTTCCCCGTCCAGTTTCAAACTGAACAGACAAACCACAAGCTCCAGTACTCGTTCCCCGTCCAGTTTCAAACTGAACAGACAAACCACAAGCTACAGTACTCGTTCCCCGTCCAGTTTCAAACTGAACAGACAACCACAAGCTACAGTACTCGTTCCCCGTCCAGTTTCAAACTGAACAGACAAACCACAAGCTACAGTACTCGTTCCCCGTCCAGTTTCAAACTGAACAGACAACCACAAGCTACAGTACTCGTTCCCCGTCCAGTTTCAAACTGAACAGACAACCACAAGCTCCACTACTCCTTCCCCGTCCAGTTTCAAACTGAACAGACAACCACAAGCTCCAGTACGCGTTCCCCGTCCAGTTTCAAACTGAACAGACAAACCACAAGCTCCAGTACTCGTTCCCCGTCCAGTTTCAAACTGAACAGACAAACCACAAGCTCCAGTACTCGTTCCCCGTCCAGTTTCAAACTGAACAGACAAACCACAAGCTACAGTACTCGTTCCCCGTCCAGTTTCAAACTGAACAGACAGCCACAAGCTCCAGTACTCGTTCCCCGTCCAGTTTCAAACTGAACAGACAAACCACAAGCTCCAGTACTCGTTCCCCGTCCAGTTTCAAACTGAACAGACAACCACAAGCTCCAGTACTCGTTCCCCGTCCAGTTTCAAACTGAACAGACAACCACAAGCTCCAGTACTCGTTCCCAGTCCAGTTTCAAACTGAACAGACAAACCACAAGCTCCAGTACTCGTTCCCCGTCCAGTTTCAAACTGAACAGACAACCACAAGCTCCAGTACTCGTTCCCCGTCCAGTTTCAAACTGAACAGACAAACCACAAGCTCCAGTACTCGTTCCCCGTCCAGTTTCAAACTGAGCAGACAACCACAAGCTCCAGTACTCGTTCCCCGTCCAGTTTCAAACTGAACAGACAACCACAAGCTCCAGTACTCGTTCCCCGTCCAGTTTCAAACTGAACAGACAACCACAAGCTCCAGTACTCGTTCCCAGTCCAGTTTCAAACTGAACAGACAAACCACAAGCTCCAGTACTCGTTCCCCGTCCAGTTTCAAACTGAACAGACAACCACAAGCTCCAGTACTCGTTCCCCGTCCAGTTTCAAACTGAACAGACAAACCACAAGCTCCAGTACTCGTTCCCCGTCCAGTTTCAAACTGAGCAGACAACCACAAGCTCCAGTACTCGTTCCCCGTCCAGTTTCAAACTGAACAGACAAACCACAAGCTCCAGTACTCGTTCCCCGTCCAGTTTCAAACTGAACAGACAAACCACAAGCTCCAGTACTCGTTCCCCGTCCAGTTTCAAACTGAGCAGACAACCACAAGCTCCAGTACTCGTTCCCCGTCCAGTTTCAAACTGAACAGACAAACCACAAGCTCCAGTACTCGTTCCCCGTCCAGTTTCAAACTGAACAGACAAACCACAAGCTCCAGTACTCGTTCCCCGTCCAGTTTCAAACTGAACAGACAAACCACAAGCTCCAGTACTCGTTCCCCGTCCAGTTTCAAACTGAACAGACAAACCACAAGCTCCAGTACTCGTTCCCCGTCCAGTTTCAAACTGAACAGACAAACCACAAGCTCCAGTACTCGTTCCCGGTCCAGTTTCAAACTGAACAGACAAACCACAAGCTCCAGTACTCGTTCCCCGTCCAGTTTCAAACTGAACAGACAAACCACAAGCTCCAGTACTCGTTCCCCGTCCAGTTTCAAACTGAACAGACAAACCACAAGCTCCAGTACTCGTTCCCCGTCCAGTTTCAAACTGAACAGACAAACCACAAGCTCCAGTACTCGTTCCCCGTCCAGTTTCAAACTGAGCAGACAACCACAAGCTCCAGTACTCGTTCCCCGTCCAGTTTCAAACTGAACAGACAAACCACAAGCTCCAGTACTCGTTCCCCGTCCAGTTTCAAACTGAACAGACAAACCACAAGCTCCAGTACTCGTTCCCCGTCCAGTTTCAAACTGAACAGACAAACCACAAGCTCCAGTACTCGTTCCCCGTCCAGTTTCAAACTGAACAGACAAACCACAAGCTCCAGTACTCGTTCCCCGTCCAGTTTCAAACTGAGCAGACAACCACAAGCTCCAGTACTCGTTCCCAGTCCAGTTTCAAACTGAACAGACAAACCACAAGCTCCAGTACTCGTTCCCGGTCCAGTTTCAAACTGAACAGACAACCACAAGCTCCAGTACTCGTTCCCCGTCCAGTTTCAAACTGAACAGACAGCCACAAGCTACAGTACGCGTTCCCCGTCCAGTTTCAAACTGAACAGACAAACCACAAGCTACAGTACTCGTTCCCCGTCCAGTTTCAAACTGAACAGACAACCACAAGCTCCAGTACTCGTTCCCCGTCCAGTTTCAAACTGAACAGACAGCCACAAGCTCCAGTACTCGTTCCCCGTCCAGTTTCAAACTGAACAGACAGCCACAAGCTCCAGTACGCGTTCCCCGTCCAGTTTCAAACTGAACAGACAAACCACAAGCTACAGTACTCGTTCCCCGTCCAGTTTCAAACTGAACAGACAACCACAAGCTACAGTACTCGTTCCCCGTCCAGTTTCAAACTGAACAGACAACCACAAGCTCCAGTACTCGTTCCCCGTCCAGTTTCAAACTAAACAGACAAACCACAAGCTCCAGTACTCGTTCCCCGTCCAGTTTCAAACTGAACAGACACACCACAAGCTCCAGCACTCGTTCCCCGTCCAGTTTCAAACTGAACAGACAACCACAAGCTCCAGTACTCGTTCCCCGTCCAGTTTCAAACTAAACAGACAAACCACAAGCTCCAGTACTCGTTCCCCGTCCAGTTTCAAACTGAACAGACACACCACAAGCTCCAGCACTCGTTCCCCGTCCAGTTTCAAACTGAACAGACAACCACAAGCTCCAGTACTCGTTCCCCGTCCAGTTTCAAACTGAACAGACAAACCACAAGCTCCAGTACTCGTTCCCCGTCCAGTTTCAAACTGAACAGACAAACCATAAGCTCCAGTACTCGTTCCCCGTCCAGTTTCAAACTGAGCAGACAACCACAAGCTCCAGTATTCGTTCCCCGTCCAGTTTCAAACTGAACAGACAAACCACAAGCTCCAGTACTCGTTCCCCGTCCAGTTTCAAACTGAACAGACAAACCACAAGCTCCAGTACTCGTTCCCCGTCCAGTTTCAAACTGAACAGACAACCACAAGCTCCAGTACTCGTTCCCCGTCCAGTTTCAAACTGAGCAGACAACCACAAGCTCCAGTATTCGTTCCCCGTCCAGTTTCAAACTGAACAGACAACCACAAGCTCCAGTACTCGTTCTCCGTCCAGTTTCAAACTGAGCAGACAACCACAAGCTCCAGTATTCGTTCCCCGTCCAGTTTCAAACTGAACAGACAACCACAAGCTCCAGTACTCGTTCCCCGTCCAGTTTCAAACTGAACAGACAACCACAAGCTCCAGTACTCGTTCCCCGTCCAGTTTCAAACTGAACAGACAACCACAAGCTCCAGTACTCGTTCTCCGTCCAGTTTCAAACTGAGCAGACAACCACAAGCTCCAGTACTCGTTCCCCGTCCAGTTTCAAACTGAACAGACAAACCACAAGCTCCAGTACTCGTTCCCCGTCCAGTTTCAAACTGAACAGACAAACCACAAGCTCCAGTACTCGTTCCCCGTCCAGTTTCAAACTGAGCAGACAACCACAAGCTCCAGTACTCGTTCCCCGTCCAGTTTCAAACTGAACAGACAACCACAAGCTCCAGTACTCGTTCTCCGTCCAGTTTCAAACTGAGCAGACAACCACAAGCTCCAGTATTCGTTCCCCGTCCAGTTTCAAACTGAACAGACAACCACAAGCTCCAGTACTCGTTCCCCGTCCAGTTTCAAACTGAGCAGACAACCACAAGCTCCAGTACTCGTTCCCCGTCCAGTTTCAAACTGAACAGACAAACCACAAGCTCCAGTACTCGTTCCCCGTCCAGTTTCAAACTGAACAGACAAACCACAAGCTCCAGTACTCGTTCCCCGTCCAGTTTCAAACTGAACAGACAACCACAAGCTCCAGTATTCGTTCCCCGTCCAGTTTCAAACTGAACAGACAAACCACAAGCTCCAGTACTCGTTCCCCGTCCAGTTTCAAACTGAACAGACAAACCATAAGCTCCAGTACTCATTCCCCGTCCAGTTTCAAACTGAACAGACAAACCACAAGCTCCAGTACTCGTTCCCCGTCCAGTTTCAAACTGAACAGACAAACCATAAGCTCCAGTACTCATTCCCCGTCCAGTTTCAAACTGAACAGACAAACCACAAGCTCCAGTACTCGTTCCCCGTCCAGTTTCAAACTGAACAGACAAACCACAAGCTCCAGTACTCGTTCCCCGTCCAGTTTCAAACTGAGCAGACAACCACAAGCTCCAGTATTCGTTCCCCGTCCAGTTTCAAACTGAACAGACAACCACAAGCTCCAGTACTCGTTCTCCGTCCAGTTTCAAACTGAGCAGACAACCACAAGCTCCAGTACTCGTTCCCCGTCCAGTTTCAAACTGAACAGACAACCACAAGCTCCAGTACTCGTTCCCCGTCCAGTTTCAAACTGAGCAGACAACCACAAGCTCCAGTACTCGTTCCCCGTCCAGTTTCAAACTGAACAGACAACCACAAGCTCCAGTACTCGTTCTCCGTCCAGTTTCAAACTGAGCAGACAACCACAAGCTCCAGTATTCGTTCCCCGTCCAGTTTCAAACTGAACAGACAACCACAAGCTCCAGTACTCGTTCCCCGTCCAGTTTCAAACTGAGCAGACAACCACAAGCTCCAGTACTCGTTCCCCGTCCAGTTTCAAACTGAACAGACAAACCACAAGCTCCAGTACTCGTTCCCCGTCCAGTTTCAAACTGAACAGACAAACCACAAGCTCCAGTACTCGTTCCCCGTCCAGTTTCAAACTGAGCAGACAACCACAAGCTCCAGTACTCGTTCCCCGTCCAGTTTCAAACTGAACAGACAAACCACAAGCTCCAGTACTCGTTCCCCGTCCAGTTTCAAACTGAGCAGACAACCACAAGCTCCAGTACTCGTTCCCCGTCCAGTTTCAAACTGAACAGACAAACCACAAGCTCCAGTACTCGTTCCCCGTCCAGTTTCAAACTGAGCAGACAACCACAAGCTCCAGTACTCGTTCCCCGTCCAGTTTCAAACTGAACAGACAAACCACAAGCTCCAGTACTCGTTCCCCGTCCAGTTTCAAACTGAACAGACAAACCACAAGCTCCAGTACTCGTTCCCCGTCCAGTTTCAAACTGAGCAGACAACCACAAGCTCCAGTACTCGTTCCCCGTCCAGTTTCAAACTGAACAGACAACCACAAGCTCCAGTACTCGTTCCCCGTCCAGTTTCAAACTGAACAGACAAACCACAAGCTCCAGTACTCGTTCCCCGTCCAGTTTCAAACTGAACAGACAAACCACAAGCTCCAGTACTCGTTCCCCGTCCAGTTTCAAACTGAACAGACAAACCACAAGCTCCAGCACTCGTTCCCCGTCCAGTTTCAAACTGAACAGACAAACCACAAGCTCCAGTACTCGTTCCCCGTCCAGTTTCAAACTGAACAGACAGCCACAAGCTCCAGTACGCGTTCCCCGTCCAGTTTCAAACTGAACAGACAACCACAAGCTACAGTACTCGTTCCCCGTCCAGTTTCAAACTGAACAGACAACCACAAGCTACAGTACTCGTTCCCCGTCCAGTTTCAAACTGAACAGACAGCCACAAGCTCCACTACTCCTTCCCCGTCCAGTTTCAAACTGAACAGACAATCACAAGCTCCAGTACTCGTTCCCCGTCCAGTTTCAAACTGAACAGACAACCACAAGCTCCAGTACTCGTTCCCCGTCCAGTTTCAAACTGAACAGACAACCACAAGCTCCAGTACTCGTTCCCCGTCCAGTTTCAAACTAAACAGACAAACCACAAGCTCCAGTACTCGTTCCCCGTCCAGTTTCAAACTGAACAGACAACCACAAGCTCCAGTACTCGTTCCCCGTCCAGTTTCAAACTGAACAGACAAACCACAAGCTCCAGTACTCGTTCCCCGTCCAGTTTCAAACTGAACAGACAAACCACAAGCTCCAGTACTCGTTCCCCGTCCAGTTTCAAACTGAACAGACAAACCACAAGCTCCAGTACTCGTTCCCCGTCCAGTTTCAAACTGAACAGACAACCACAAGCTCCAGCACTCGTTCCCCGTCCAGTTTCAAATTGAACAGACAAACCACAAGCTCCAGTACTCGTTCCCCGTCCAGTTTCAAACTGAACAGACAAACCACAAGCTCCAGTACTCGTTCCCCGTCCAGTTTCAAACTGAACAGACAAACCACAAGCTCCAGTACTCGTTCCCCGTCCAGTTTCAAACTGAACAGACAACCACAAGCTCCAGCACTCGTTCCCCGTCCAGTTTCAAATTGAACAGACAAACCACAAGCTCCAGTACTCGTTCCCCGTCCAGTTTCAAACTGAACAGACAACCACAAGCTCCAGTACTCGTTCCCCGTCCAGTTTCAAACTGAACAGACAAACCACAAGCTCCAGTACTCGTTCCCCGTCCAGTTTCAAACTGAACAGACAAACCACAAGCTCCAGTACTCGTTCCCCGTCCAGTTTCAAACTGAACAGACAAACCACAAGCTCCAGTACTCGTTACCCGTCCAGTTTCAAACTGAACAGACAACCACAAGCTCCAGCACTCGTTCCCCGTCCAGTTTCAAACTGAACAGACAAACCACAAGCTCCAGCACTCGTTCCCCGTCCAGTTTCAAACTGAACAGACAACCACAAGCTCCAGTACTCGTTCCCCGTCCAGTTTCAAACTGAACAGACAACCACAAGCCCCAGTACTCGTTTCCCGTCCAGTTTCAAACTGAACAGACAACCACAAGCTCCAGTACTCGTTCCCCGTCCAGTTTCAAACTGAACAGACAACCACAAGCTCCAGTACTCGTTCCCCGTCCAGTTTCAAACTGAACAGACAACCACAAGCTCCAGTACTCGTTCCCCGTCCAGTTTCAAACTGAACAGACAACCACAAGCTCCAGTACTCGTTCCCCGCCCAGTTTCAAACTGAACAGACAACCACAAGCTCCAGTACTCGTTCCCCGTCCAGTTTCAAACTGAACAGACAACCACAAGCTCCAGTAATCATTCCCCGTCCAGTTTCAAACTGAACAGACAACCACAAGCTCCAGTACTCGTTCTCCGTCCAGTTTCAAACTGAACAGACAACCACAAGCTCCAGTACGTGTTCCCCGTCCAGTTTCAAACTGAACAGACAAACCACAAGCTCCAGTACTCGTTCCCCGTCCAGTTTCAAACTGAACAGACAACCACAAGCTCCAGTACTCGTTCCCCGTCCAGTTTCAAACTGAACAGACAAACCACAAGCTCCAGTACTCGTTCCCCGTCCAGTTTCAAACTGAACAGACAACCACAAGCTCCAGTACTCGTTCCCCGTCCAGTTTCAAACTGAACAGACAACCACAAGCTCCAGTACTCGTTCCCCGTCCAGTCTCAAACTGAACAGACAAACCACAAGCTCCAGTACTCGTTCCCCGTCCAGTTTCAAACTGAACAGACAACCACAAGCTCCAGTACTCGTTCTCCGTCCAGTTTCAAACTGAACAGACAAACCACAAGCTCCAGTACTCGTTCCCCGTCCAGTTTCAAACTGAACAGACAAACCACAAGCTCCAGTACTCGTTCCCCGTCCAGTTTCAAACTGAACAGACAAACCACAAGCTCCAGTACTCGTTCCCCGTCCAGTTTCAAACTGAACAGACAACCACAAGCTCCATCACTCGTTCCCCGTCCAGTTTCAAACTGAACGGACAAACCACAAGCTCCAGCACTCGTTCCCCGTCCAGTTTCAAACTGAACAGACAACCACAAGCTCCAGTACTCGTTCCCCGTCCAGTTTCAAACTGTACAGACAAACCACAAGCTCCAGTACTCGTTCCCCGTCCAGTTTCAAACTGAACAGACAACCACAAGCTCCAGTACTCGTTCCCCGTCCAGTTTCAAACTGAACAGACAACCACAAGCTCCAGTACTCGTTCCCCGTCCAGTCTCAAACTGAACAGACAAACCACAAGCTCCAGTACTCGTTCCCCGTCCAGTTTCAAACTGAACAGACAACCACAAGCTCCAGTACTCGTTCCCCGTCCAGTTTCAAACTGAACAGACAAACCACAAGCTCCAGTACTCGTTCCCCGTCCAGTTTCAAACTAAACAGACAAACCACCGGCTCCAGTACTCGTTCCCCGTCCAGTTTCAAACTGAACAGACAACCACAAGCTCCAGTACTCGTTCCCCGTCCAGTTTCAAACTGAACAGACAAACCATAAGCTCCAGCACTCGTTCCCCGTCCAGTTTCAAACTGAACAGACAAACCACAAGCTCCAGTATTCGTTCCCCGTCCAGTTTCAAACTAAACAGACAAACCACCGGCTCCAGTACTCGTTCCCCGTCCAGTTTCAAACTGAACAGACAACCACAAGCTCCAGTACTCGTTCCCCGCCCAGTTTCAAACTGAACAGACAAACCATAAGCTCCAGCACTCGTTCCCCGTCCAGTTTCAAACTGAACAGACAAACCACAAGCTCCAGTATTCGTTCCCCGTCCAGTTTCAAACTGAACAGACAACCACAAGCTCCAGTACTCGTTCCCCGTCCAGTTTCAAACTGAGCAGACAACCACAAGCTCCAGTACTCGTTCCCAGTCCAGTTTCAAACTGAACAGACAAACCACAAGCTCCAGTACTCGTTCCCCGTCCAGTTTCAAACTGAACAGACAACCACAAGCTCCAGTACTCGTTCCCCGTCCAGTTTCAAACTGAACAGACAAACCACAAGCTCCAGCACTCGTTCCCCGTCCAGTTTCAAACTGAACAGACAAACCACAAGCTCCAGTACTCGTTCCCCGTCCAGTTTCAAACTGAACAGACAGCCACAAGCTCCAGTACGCGTTCCCCGTCCAGTTTCAAACTGAACAGACAACCACAAGCTACAGTACTCGTTCCCCGTCCAGTTTCAAACTGAACAGACAACCACAAGCTACAGTACTCGTTCCCCGTCCAGTTTCAAACTGAACAGACAGCCACAAGCTCCACTACTCCTTCCCCGTCCAGTTTCAAACTGAACAGACAATCACAAGCTCCAGTACTCGTTCCCCGTCCAGTTTCAAACTGAACAGACAACCACAAGCTCCAGTACTCGTTCCCCGTCCAGTTTCAAACTGAACAGACAACCACAAGCTCCAGTACTCGTTCCCCGTCCAGTTTCAAACTAAACAGACAAACCACAAGCTCCAGTACTCGTTCCCCGTCCAGTTTCAAACTGAACAGACAACCACAAGCTCCAGTACTCGTTCCCCGTCCAGTTTCAAACTGAACAGACAAACCACAAGCTCCAGTACTCGTTCCCCGTCCAGTTTCAAACTGAACAGACAAACCACAAGCTCCAGTACTCGTTCCCCGTCCAGTTTCAAACTGAACAGACAAACCACAAGCTCCAGTACTCGTTCCCCGTCCAGTTTCAAACTGAACAGACAACCACAAGCTCCAGCACTCGTTCCCCGTCCAGTTTCAAATTGAACAGACAAACCACAAGCTCCAGTACTCGTTCCCCGTCCAGTTTCAAACTGAACAGACAACCACAAGCTCCAGTACTCGTTCCCCGTCCAGTTTCAAACTGAACAGACAAACCACAAGCTCCAGTACTCGTTCCCCGTCCAGTTTCAAACTGAGCAGACAACCACAAGCTCCAGCACTCGTTCCCCGTCCAGTTTCAAACTGAACAGACAAACCACAAGCTCCAGCACTCGTTCCCCGTCCAGTTTCAAACTGAACAGACAACCACAAGCTCCAGTACTCGTTCCCCGTCCAGTTTCAAACTGAACAGACAACCACCAGCCCCAGTACTCGTTTCCCGTCCAGTTTCAAACTGAACAGACAACCACAAGTTCCAGTACTCGTTCCCCGTCCAGTTTCAAACTGAACAGACAACCACAAGCTCCAGTACTCGTTCCCCGTCCAGTTTCAAACTGAACAGACAACCACAAGCTCCAGTACTCGTTCCCCGTCCAGTTTCAAACTGAACAGACAACCACAAGCTCCAGTACTCGTTCCCCGCCCAGTTTCAAACTGAACAGACAACCACAAGCTCCAGTACTCGTTCCCCGTCCAGTTTCAAACTGAACAGACAAACCACAAGCTCCAGTACTCGTTCCCCGTCCAGTTTCAAACTGAACAGACAACCACAAGCTCCAGTACTCGTTCCCCGTCCAGTTTCAAACTGAACAGACAAACCACAAGCTCCAGTACTCGTTCCCCGTCCAGTTTCAAACTGAACAGACAACCACAAGCTCCAGTACTCGTTCCCCGTTCAGTTTCAAACTGAACAGACAACCACAAGCTCCAGTACTCGTTCCCCGTCCAGTCTCAAACTGAACAGACAAACCACAAGCTCCAGTACTCGTTCCCCGTCCAGTTTCAAACTGAACAGACAACCACAAGCTCCAGTACTCGTTCCCCGTCCAGTTTCAAACTGAACAGACAAACCACAAGCTCCAGTACTCGTTCCCCGTCCAGTTTCAAACTGAACAGACAAACCACAAGCTCCAGTACTCGTTCCCCGTCCAGTTTCAAACTGAACAGACAAACCACAAGCTCCAGTACTCGTTCCCCGTCCAGTTTCAAACTGAACAGACAACCACAAGCTCCATCACTCGTTCCCCGTCCAGTTTCAAACTGAACAGACAAACCACAAGCTCCAGTACTCGTTCCCCGTCCAGTTTCAAACTGAACAGACAAACCACAAGCTCCAGTACTCGTTCCCCGTCCAGTTTCAAACTGAACAGACAACCACAAGCTCCATCACTCGTTCCCCGTCCAGTTTCAAACTAAACAGACAAACCACAAGCTCCAGCACTCGTTCCCCGTCCAGTTTCAAACTGAACAGACAACCACAAGCTCCAGTACTCGTTCCCCGTCCAGTTTCAAACTGTACAGACAAACCACAAGCTCCAGTACTCGTTCCCCGTCCAGTTTCAAACTGAACAGACAACCACAAGCTCCAGTACTCGTTCCCCGTCCAGTTTCAAACTGAACAGACAACCACAAGCTCCAGTACTCGTTCCCCGTCCAGTCTCAAACTGAACAGACAAACCACAAGCTCCAGTACTCGTTCCCCGTCCAGTTTCAAACTGAACAGACAACCACAAGCTCCAGTACTCGTTCCCCGTCCAGTCTCAAACTGAACAGACAAACCACAAGCTCCAGTACTCGTTCCCCGTCCAGTTTCAAACTGAACAGACAACCACAAGCTCCAGTACTCGTTCCCCGTCCAGTTTCAAACTGAACAGACAAACCACAAGCTCCAGTACTCGTTCCCCGTCCAGTTTCAAACTGAACAGACAAACCACAAGCTCCAGTACTCGTTCCCCGTCCAGTTTCAAACTGAACAGACAAACCACAAGCTCCAGTACTCGTTCCCCGTCCAGTTTCAAACTGAACAGACAACCACAAGCTCCATCACTCGTTCCCCGTCCAGTTTCAAACTGAACAGACAAACCACAAGCTCCAGTACTCGTTCCCCGTCCAGTTTCAAACTGAACAGACAAACCACAAGCTCCAGTACTCGTTCCCCGTCCAGTTTCAAACTGAACAGACAACCACAAGCTCCATCACTCGTTCCCCGTCCAGTTTCAAACTAAACAGACAAACCACAAGCTCCAGCACTCGTTCCCCGTCCAGTTTCAAACTGAACAGACAACCACAAGCTCCAGTACTCGTTCCCCGTCCAGTTTCAAACTGTACAGACAAACCACAAGCTCCAGTACTCGTTCCCCGTCCAGTTTCAAACTGAACAGACAACCACAAGCTCCAGTACTCGTTCCCCGTCCAGTTTCAAACTGAACAGACAACCACAAGCTCCAGTACTCGTTCCCCGTCCAGTCTCAAACTGAACAGACAAACCACAAGCTCCAGTACTCGTTCCCCGTCCAGTTTCAAACTGAACAGACAACCACAAGCTCCAGTACTCGTTCCCCGTCCAGTTTCAAACTGAACAGACAAACCACAAGCTCCAGTACTCGTTCCCCGTCCAGTTTCAAACTAAACAGACAAACCACAAGCTCCAGTACTCGTTCCCCGTCCAGTTTCAAACTAAACAGACAAACCACCGGCTCCAGTACTCGTTCCCCGTCCAGTTTCAAACTGAACAGACAACCACAAGCTCCAGTACTCGTTCCCCGTCCAGTTTCAAACTGAACAGACAAACCACAAGCTCCAGCACTCGTTCCCCGTCCAGTTTCAAACTGAACAGACAAACCACAAGCTCCAGTACTCGTTCCCCGTCCAGTTTCAAACTGAACAGACAACCACAAGCTCCAGTACTCGTTCCCCGTCCAGTTTCAAATTGAGCAGACAACCACAAGCTCCAGTACTCGTTCCCAGTCCAGTTTCAAACTGAACAGACAAACCACAAGCTCCAGTACTCGTTCCCCGTCCAGTTTCAAACTGAACGACAACCACAAGCTCCAGTACGCGTTCCCCGTCCAGTTTCAAACTGAACAGACAACCACAAGCTACAGTACTCGTTCCCCGTCCAGTTTCAAACTGAACAGACAACCACAAGCTACAGTACTCGTTCCCCGTCCAGTTTCAAACTGAACAGACAACCACAAGCTCCAGTACTCGTTCCCAGTCCAGTTTCAAACTGAACAGACAAACCACAAGCTCCAGTACTCGTTCCCCGTCCAGTTTCAAACTGAACAGACAACCACAAGCTCCAGTACTCGTTCCCCGTCCAGTTTCAAACTGAACAGACAACCACAAGCTCCAGTACGCGTTCCCCGTCCAGTTTCAAACTGAACAGACAACTACAAGCTACAGTACTCGTTCCCCGTCCAGTTTCAAACTGAACAGACAACCACAAGCTACAGTACTCGTTCCCCGTCCAGTTTCAAACTGAACAGACAACCACAAGCTCCAGTACTCGTTCCCAGTCCAGTTTCAAACTGAACAGACAAACCACAAGCTCCAGTACTCGTTCCCCGTCCAGTTTCAAACTGAACAGACAACCACAAGCTCCAGTACTCGTTCCCCGTCCAGTTTCAAACTGAACAGACAACCACAAGCTACAGTACTCCTTCCCCGTCCAGTTTCAAACTGAACAGACAATCACAAGCTCCAGTACTCGTTCCCAGTCCAGTTTCAAACTGAACAGACAAACCACAAGCTCCAGTACTCGTTCCCCGTCCAGTTTCAAACTGAACAGACAACCACAAGCTCCAGTACTCGTTCCCCGTCCAGTTTCAAACTGAACAGACAAACCACAAGCTCCAGTACTCGTTCCCCGTCCAGTTTCAAACTGAACAGACAAACCACAAGCTCCAGCACTCGTTCCCCGTCCAGTTTCAAACTGAACAGACAAACCACAAGCTCCAGTACTCGTTCCCCGTCCAGTTTCAAACTGAACAGACAAACCACAAGCTCCAGTACTCGTTCCCCGTCCAGTTTCAAACTGAACAGACAAACCACAAGCTCCAGCACTCGTTCCCCGTCCAGTTTCAAACTGAACAGACAAACCACAAGCTCCAGCACTCGTTCCCCGTCCAGTTTCAAACTGAACAGACAACCACAAGCTCCAGTACTCGTTCCCCGTCCAGTTTCAAACTGAACAGACAAACCACAAGCTCCAGTACTCGTTCCCCGTCCAGTTTCAAACTGAACAGACAAACCACAAGCTCCAGTACTCGTTCCCCGTCCAGTTTCAAACTGAACAGACAAACCACAAGCTCCAGTACTCGTTCCCCGTCCAGTTTCAAACTGAACAGACAACCACAAGCTCCAGTACTCGTTCCCCGTCCAGTTTCAAACTGAACAGACACACCACAAGCTCCAGCACTCGTTCCCCGTCCAGTTTCAAACTGAACAGACAACCACAAGCTCCAGTACTCGTTCCCCGTCCAGTTTCAAACTGAACAGACAACCACAAGCTCCAGCACTCGTTCCCCGTCCAGTTTCAAACTGAACAGACACACCACAAGCTCCAGCACTCGTTCCCCGTCCAGTTTCAAACTGAACAGACAACCACAAGCTCCAGCACTCGTTCCCCGTCCAGTTTCAAACTGAACAGACACACCACAAGCTCCAGTACTCGTTCCCCGTCCAGTTTCAAACTGAACAGACAACCACAAGCTCCAGCACTCGTTCCCCGTCCAGTTTCAAACTGAACAGACACACCACAAGCTCCAGCACTCGTTCCCCGTCCAGTTTCAAACTGAACAGACAAACCACAAGCTCCAGTACTCGTTCCCCGTCCAGTTTCAAACTGAACAGACAACCACAAGCTCCAGTACTCGTTCCCCGTCCAGTTTCAAACTGAACAGACAACCACAAGCTCCAGCACTCGTTCCCCGTCCAGTTTCAAACTGAACAGACACACCACAAGCTCCAGCACTCGTTCCCCGTCCAGTTTCAAACTGAACAGACAACCACAAGCTCCAGTACTCGTTCCCCGTCCAGTTTCAAACTGAACAGACAACCACAAGCTCCAGTACTCGTTCCCCGTCCAGTTTCAAACTGAACAGACAACCACAAGCTCCAGCACTCGTTCCCCGTCCAGTTTCAAACTGAACAGACACACCACAAGCTCCAGCACTCGTTCCCCGTCCAGTTTCAAACTGAACAGACAACCACAAGCTCCAGTACTCGTTCCCCGTCCAGTTTCAAACTGAACAGACACACCACAAGCTCCAGCACTCGTTCCCCGTCCAGTTTCAAACTGAACAGACAACCACAAGCTCCAGTACTCGTTCCCCGTCCAGTTTCAAACTGAACAGACAACCACAAGCTCCAGCACTCGTTCCCCGTCCAGTTTCAAACTGAACAGACACACCACAAGCTCCAGCACTCGTTCCCCGTCCAGTTTCAAACTGAACAGACAACCACAAGCTCCAGCACTCGTTCCCCGTCCAGTTTCAAACTGAACAGACACACCACAAGCTCCAGCACTCGTTCCCCGTCCAGTTTCAAACTGAACAGACAACCACAAGCTCCAGTACTCGTTCCCCGTCCAGTTTCAAACTGAACAGACAACCACAAGCTCCAGTACTCGTTCCCCGTCCAGTTTCAAACTGAACAGACAACCACAAGCTCCAGCACTCGTTCCCCGTCCAGTTTCAAACTGAACAGACACACCACAAGCTCCAGCACTCGTTCCCCGTCCAGTTTCAAACTGAACAGACAAACCACAAGCTCCAGTACTCGTTCCCCGTCCAGTTTCAAACTGAACAGACAACCACAAGCTCCAGTACTCGTTCCCCGTCCAGTTTCAAACTGAACAGACAACCACAAGCTCCAGCACTCGTTCCCCGTCCAGTTTCAAACTGAACATACACACCACAAGCTCCAGCACTCGTTCCCCGTCCAGTTTCAAACTGAACAGACAACCACAAGCTCCAGTACTCGTTCCCCGTCCAGTTTCAAACTGAACAGACAACCGCAAGCTCCAGTACTCGTTCCCCGCCCAGTTTCAAACTGAACAGACAACCACAAGCTCCAGTACTCGTTCCCCGTCCAGTTTCAAACTGAACAGACAACCACAAGCTCCAGTACTCGTTCTCCGTCCAGTTTCAAACTGAACAGACAAACCACAAGCTACAGTACTCGTTCCCCGTCCAGTTTCAAACTGAACAGACAAACCACAAGCTCCAGTACTCGTTCCCCGTCCAGTTTCAAACTGAACAGACAACCACAAGCTCCAGTACTCGTTCCCCGTCCAGTTTCAAACTGAACAGACAAACCACAAGCTCCAGTACTCGTTCCCCGTCCAGTTTCAAACTGAACAGACAACCACAAGCTCCAGTACTCGTTCCCCGTCCAGTTTCAAACTGAACAGACAACCACAAGCTCCAGTACCCGTTCCCCGTCCAGTTTCAAACTGAACAGACAACCACAAGCTCCAGTACTCGTTCCCCGTCCAGTTTCAAACTCTAATCATTATCCAGTCACCCTCTAGTCCCCTCTAACCACCCTATAGTCACCATCTAATCATCCTCCAGTCACCCTCTAGTCCCCGCTAATCACCCTATAATCTCCCTCTAATCATCCTCCAGTCACCCTTTAGTCCCCTCTAACCACCCTATAATCACCCTCTAATCTTCCTCCAGTCACCCTCTAGTCCCCTCTAATGACCCTATAATCACCCTCTAATCATTATCCAGTCACCCTCTAGTCCCCTCTAACCACCCTATAATCTCCCTCTAATCATCCTCCAGTCACCCTCTAGTCGCCTCTAATGACCCTATAATCACCATCTAATCATCCTCCAGTCAACCTCTAGTCCCCGCTAATCACCCTATAATCACCCTCTAATCATCCTCCAGTCACCCTCTAGTCCCCTCTAACCACCCTATAGTCGCCATCTAATCATCCTCCAGTCACCCTCTAGTCCCCGCTAATCACCCTATAATCACCCTCTAATCATCCTCCAGTCACCCTTTAGTCCCCTCTAACCACCCTATAATCACCCTCTAATCATCCTCCAGTCACCCTCTAGTCCCCTCTAATGACCCTATAATCACCCTCTAATCATTATCCAGTCACCCTCTAGTCCCCGCTAATGACCCTATAATCTCCCTCTAATCATCCTCCAGTCACCCTCTAGTCGCCTCTGATGACCCTATAATCACCCTCTAATCATCCTCCAGTCAACCTCTAGTCCCCGCTAATCACCCTATAATCACCCTATAATCATTATCCCCTCTAACCACCCTATAATCACCCTCTAATCATCCTCCAGTCACCCTCTAGTCGCCTCTAATGACCCTATAATCACCATCTAATCATCCTCCAGTCAACCTCTAGTCCCCGCTAATCACCCTATAATCACCCTCTAATCATTATCCAGTCACCCTCTAGTCCCCGCTAATCACCCTATAATCACCCTCTAATCATTATCCAGTCACCCTCTAGTCCCCTCTAACCACCCTATAATCACCCTCTAATCATCCTCCAGTCAACCTCTAGTCCCCGCTAATGACCCTATAATCTCCCTCTAATCATCCTCCAGTCACCCTCTAGTCGCCTCTAATGACCCTATAATCACCCTCTAATCATCCTCCAGTCAACCTCTAGTCCCCGCTAATCACCCTATAATCACCCTCTAATCATTATCCAGTCACCCTCTAGTCCCCTCTAACCACCCTATAATCACCCTCTAATCATCCTCCAGTCACCCTCTAGTCCCCTCTAATGACCCTATAATCACCCTCTAATCATCCTCCAGTCACCCTCTAGTCCCCTCTAATGACCCTATAATCACCCTCTAATCATCCTCCAGTCACCCTCTAGTCCCCTCTAATGACCCTATAATCACCCTCTAATCATCCTCCAGTCACCCTCTAGTCCCCTCTAACCACCCTATAATCACCCTCTAATCATCCTCCAGTCACCCTCTAGTCGCCTCTAATGACCCTATAATCACCCTCTAATCATCCTCCAGTCAACCTCTAGTCCCCGCTAATCACCCTATAATCACCCGCTAATCATTATCCAGTCACCCTCTAGTCCCCTCTATCTACCCTATAATCCCCCTCTAATCATCCTCCAGTCACCCTCTAGTCGCCTCTAATGACCTATAATCACCATCTAATCATCCTCCAGTCAACCTCTAGTCCCCGCTAATCACCCTATAATCACCCTCTAATCATTATCCAGTCACCCTCTAGTCCCCTCTAACCACCCTATAATCACCCTCTAATCATCCTCCAGTCAACCTCTAGTCCCCGCTAATGACCCTATAATCTCCCTCTAATCATCCTCCAGTCACCCTCTAGTCGCCTCTAATGACCCTATAATCACCCTCTAATCATCCTCCAGTCAACCTCTAGTCCCCGCTAATCACCCTATAATCACCCTCTAATCATTATCCAGTCACCCTCTAGTCCCCTCTAACCACCCTATAATCCCCCTCTAATCATCCTCCAGTCACCCTCTAGTCGCCTCTAATGACCCTATAATCACCATCTAATCATCCTCCAGTCAACCTCTAGTCCCCGCTAATCACCCTATAATCACCCTCTAATCATTATCCAGTCACCCTCTAGTCCCCTCTAACCACCCTATAGTCACCGTCTAATCATCCTCCAGTCACCCTCTAGTCCCCGCTATTCACCCTATAATCTCCCTCTAATCATCCTCCAGTCACCCTTTAGTCCCCTCTAACCACCCTATAATCACCCTCTAATCATCCTCCAGTCACCCTCTAGTCCCCTCTAATGACCCTATAATCACCCTCTAATCATTATCCAGTCACCCTCTAGTCCCCTCTAACCACCCTATAATCACCCTCTAATCATCCTCCAGTCAACCTCTAGGCCCCGCTAATGACCCTATAATCTCCCTCTAATCATCCTCCAGTCACCCTCTAGTCGCCTCTAATGACCCTATAATCACCATCTAATCATCCTCCAGTCAACCTCTAGTCCCCGCTAATCACCCTATAATCACCCTCTAATCATCCTCCAGTCACCCTCTAGTCCCCTCTAACCACCCTATAGTCACCATCTAATCATCCTCCAGTCACCCTCTAGTCCCCGCTAATCACCCTATAATCACCCTCTAATCATCCTCCAGTCACCCTTTAGTCCCCTCTAACCACCCTATAATCACCCTCTAATCATCCTCCAGTCACCCTCTAGTCCCCTCTAATGACCCTATAATCACCCTCTAATCATTATCCAGTCACCCTCTAGTCCCCTCTAACCACCCTATAATCACCCTCTAATCATCCTCCAGTCAACCTCTAGTCCCCGCTAATGACCCTATAATCTCCCTCTAATCATCCTCCAGTCACCCTCTAGTCGCCTCTAATGACCCTATAATCACCATCTAATCATCCTCCAGTCAACCTCTAGTCCCCGCTAATCACCCTATAATCACCCTCTAATCATTATCCAGTCACCCTCTAGTCCCCGCTAGTCACCCTATAATCACCCTCTAATCATCCTCCAGTCACCCTCTAGTCCCCTCTAACCACCCTATAATCACCCTCTAATCATCCTCCAGTCACCCTCTAGTCGCCTCGCACGAGCTCCTCTGGTGTAGGCTGAGTATATAGTATACAGCCTCAAAACATAGCTTCTCACTGATTGAAGTGCAACTGGACGAGGGAAGGTGCGTCTGACTGGCATCTGTAGACTGTCTGTAGACTGTCAGCTGTACGCATACATCACCCTGTAAAAATCAAACAAATCGTACTTGTTACAACTGGCTTACGGGCCATTTATACAAAAAAAGCGTCCTTATTTACGACTAATCGCGTTGAATAACATGTCGTTTGGTGCATGCTGTCTCAGTTTTCTGTCAGACGGGCGTTCATAAATTAGAATGTCTCTTCTGTCTACCAGCCGGGCTTAGGGGGTGAGTGGTGGGGTAACTGGGTGTGTGTGTGTGTGGGAGGGGGGGAGGGAGGGTAGTCGTTGCCATCCGGACACATGTATAAGGACTTCAACAAGACGGCGCCGCTACCCATCACCCCCCCCCCCCCACCGCACCATCCCACCCCCACCACCCCCACCCCCACCACCCCCACCGACCCGTCGTAATTTTCCAGCTCATATCTCGCTGCGTAGGCTTCATCTGAAAAAGCCGAATCATTTTACAAAATCAATCTCGTCAATTCGGCCCGTTAGTTAGGATGATCAATGCATGGCGGCCGCCGACTATTACGTCCACCTGTTGCGGCCGGGGTCGTCCGTCAAGGGGCACGACCGAGCAGCCAGGGCATCAGAAACCCTGACGACGGGGGCGCGGAGGTGGGGGCTGGAGTCGGGGAGGCTGCCCCTCCCAGACAGACGATAGGTAACGGGCCTGATGCGCATGGGTGTGGAGAGGGGTTGGTGGGTATAGGGGAGGGGATGGGGGGACGGGGGGTCGGCTTAGGACTGGATTGAGGGGTGGGGCTGGCGAGGAGGGGTAGGGTGTGAGGGGCAGGCGCGGGCAGCTATCAATCTGTGCACTACAGGTCCCGCCGCCTGTCAACTCCTTCTGTTTCGGGAGAAATGAAGTATTTATCAGAAGACGATCTCGTGTGCGGGGTATAGGGCGTGGTGTGGGGTGGGGTGGGAGGGTATAGGGCGTGGTGTGGGGTGGGGTGGGAGGACATAGGGCGTGGTGTGGGGTGGGGTGGGGTGGGAGGATATAGGGCGTGGTGTGGGGTGAGGTAGGAGGGTATAGGGCGTGGTGTGGGGTGGGGTGGGAGGACATAGGGCGTGGTGTGGGGTGGGGTGGGAGGATATAGGGCGTGGTGTGGGGTGGGGTAGGAGGGTATAGGGCGTGGTGTGGGTTGGGGTCGGAGGGTATGGCGGGGTGACGGTGGTGAAGGGGCGGGGCTACGGGGAGTGGGGTAAATGAGTGTCTATCGTTGCGTCTTCGTTGTTTGACTCCACAAAGCGTCTGAACATGATGCATGTCAGGGAACCATAAGAGCTTAGTGCATCCCCCACCCCCTCCCGCCCCTAGAAGGTTGGGTGGGGCGGATAGTTGGGCGGGGTGTGTACAGGAGCGGGGCTGGGGGAGGGGGGTGAAATAGGGAGTGGGGAGGCATTTATCTTTGAAGTTACAACACCATCTGTAGCATGAAGTTTCCATCTTTCTCTGGCTCATCAAGCGTCAAGCCCTGGGACACACTCAGCACGACCCTGGTGAGAGGTCGTGTGCCCAGCCAGGCCCCGTCCTGTCGTGCCACCCCGCGCAGGCCGACAGACAGACAGACACACAGACAGACACACAGACAGCTGTCCCCACCATACGTTATCTTGTAACAATTAACTCATAAAAAGCTGTGTCGCATTGGAGCGGTTTCCGGCGATGCCAGCAGTGACACTTCTCGGCATCTCTTGGCAAGACTCGGCATCCCTCGGCAAGAGTCGGTATCCCTCGGCAAGATTCGGCATCTCTCGGCAAGATTCGTCATCCCTCGGCAAGACTCGTAACACTCGGCAAGGTTCGGCATCCCTCGGCAAGAATCGTAACACTCGGCAAGACTTGTAACACTCGGCAAGGTTCGGCATCCCTCGGCAAGACTCGTAACACTCGGCAAGATTCGGCATCCCTCGGCAAGACTCGTAACACTCGGCAAGACTTGTAACATTCGGCAAGACTCGTAACACTCGGCAAGGTTCGGCATCCCTCGGCAAGACTCGTAAAACTCGACAAGACTCGTAAAATTCGGCAAGACTCGGAAAACCTCAGCAAGGTTCGGCATCCCTCGGCAAGCCTCGTAACATCCGGCAAGGCTCGGAAAACCTCAGCAAGAATCGGCATCCCTCGACAAGACTCGGAGGGCGTATTCGATTGGGCCGATTCTGCTGTTCTAGAATCAGAACTGGGCTCGTAAGTTCGAAACGGCGGGGGCCAAATATTTCGCCCTAGAATAGAACATTAGCATGGAGCGGGGCGAAATATCTGGCCCCGGTCCTTTCGAATTTACGGGCCCAGGTCACTCCGCGCGTTCGATTGGTCCCTGTTCTTGTTCTGGAACTACCAGAACTTACTCCTCCCTCGAAGCAGAACAGAAACAAGAACACGGGAACATGGCGGCAGAGTATCCTGTGATATGCACCAACCGGGCCTAGGGTATCGTGCAGAGATGAGCCATGCAAGCAGAAGGAGCCGGGGGCCCAATGCAAGGCACGGGGGCTGAGGGTAGGGGGCATATTAAATATATTATTTTAGGCATACTAATAAGCTAAACTAATTTTATATCTCTTGAGACTATTATCAGTTGATTTGAAGGATACGTTTTTGCACTATGTTTTATTTAAACATCATTTCTTTTCTAAGGACCGGATACCATCAAGCAGGGTCACCTCGAACAAAAAACAAAACATACATGCACACAGAACTAATGTTACATGCAAAGAAACGGAAGCAAATATAAAACGAAATTAAAGATATACGTATGTGACTCTTGACTAGTAAACAGTTATTCACATGTGAGAGGGAGATTAAAGCCTATTGGATGCCACAATATAGTCCTGTACAAAACCAAATAACATTTCACTGTCGCCGAATGAGGGATCAGGGGACCCATAAAGTAGTGGGTGTACCAAAATAAATGTAGTGTCAGTTTGCTAGGATAACCCTGATGCATTTTGAAGCAAGGTAACTCTGACGATGCTGAAACTTGTATGTGATATTCATTCTAAAGTATATAACAATATATACATACTACTTGTAACTGTATTACTGATATCGGATTACATGTCGTTGATATCAGTTACCACGTATTTCATCTATTTTTCCGACACCAAAAAATAGTCATTTTTGCGGCTGTCCGAAAACATACTTTCGCAAACAAAATCCCGCATGTTGATTGCTAATTGGGCGAGTTAACACCTGTGTCCGAAAACAATAATATGGCGTGAAACATATACGTGTTTTGGGTGCCCCAAAAAATTCTTCGCTTTTCTGGCTTCCGAAAATATGCGTGAAAGATGATACCTGCAAGCTTTACAAAAACAACAGCAGCCCTCAAGGACCGAACACTTCCTACGCTGCAGAATAATATCAATATGGCCTGTCACGTGGGGAAAAAACAGAGCGCTGCCGGGGGGGGGGGGGGCGTAGATATCAAATGGTCCGTCAGTTATATTTCTTATGTTTCAAGCTTAACAAAAAAAAGGAGTTCAGGTTTAAAATTCACGTATTTTCTCATTATCAGCAACATATTCATTTAAAAATATTCCCTGAACATATTGTTGAAGAGCATTTTTTTTCCGTCGCCATCCTTGGCTGGTGAGGGTGTAATCACAGACAGACTGGTTCCCCGCCTGGTGTGGGTGTAATCACAGACAGGCTGGTTCCCGGCCTGGTGTGGGTGTAATCACAGACAGGCTGGTTCCCGGCCTGGTGTGGGTGTAATCACAGACAGGCTGGTTCCCGGCCTGGTGTGGGTGTAATCACAGACAGGCTGGTTCCCGGCCTGGTGTGGGTGTAATCACAGACAGGCTGGTTCCCGGCTTGGTGTGGGTGTAATCACAGACAGGTTGGTTCCCGGCCTGGTGTGGGTGTAATCACAGGCAGGCTGGTTCCCGGCCTGGTGTGGGTGTAATCACAGACAGGCTGGTTCCCGGCCTGGTGTGGGTGTAATCACAGGCAGGCTGGTTCCCGGCCTGGTGTGGGTGTAATCACAGGCAGGCTGGTTCCCGGCCTGGTGTGGGTGTAATCACAGACAGGCTGGTTCCCGGCCTGGTGTGGGTGTAATCACAGACAGGCTGGTTCCCGGCCTGGTGTGGGTGTAATCACAGACAGGCTGGTTCCCGGCCTGGTGTGGGTGTAATCACAGACAGGCTGGTTCCCGGCCTGGTGTGGGTGTAATCCCAGACAGGCTGGTTCCCGACCTGGTGTGGGTGTAATCACAGACAGGCTGGTTCCCGGCCTGGTGTGGGTGTAATCACACACAGGCTGGTTCCCGGCGAATCACCGTCCGCCATTAATGTTCAGAATACAGAACACAACGCGTTCGATTGGCCGCGCTGTTCTCAGAACAAAACCCTCTGCGCTTCTCAATATTCCTGTTCTCGAACACTCCCAACCGAATACACCGGGAGAATCGGCATCCCTCGGCAAGACTCGGCATCCCTCGGCAAGACTCGGCATCCCTCGGCAAGATTCGTAACACTCTTTTGGTATTAGGCCTACTCGGAAAAAAAACCGGTAACATGTGGCAGCACTCGCTAACACTTGGCAGCATTCGACGGGTTTTTTTAGAATGAAAACAACACACTTTTTATTTCATTGTCCAAGCTACACCATCGATAGAGTTACTTTGTTTCAGAACGTATACTGGTTATCAATGCACACTGGCACTGTCAATAATGAAATGTTATTTATATTATATTACTGGCTTTGTATAAAACTATATTGTGGCATTAGGTCCCTTTCACATACGGATAACAGTTTACTGGCCAGGAGTCACTTACCTATATCTTTAATTTCGTATTTTAATTGCTTCCGTTTATTTGTATGTCACATGACGGGGTAGCAAATTTCACTCCGTCATAGTAAAATCAGGTGTGTGTGTGTATGTATGTTTGTGTGTTAGAGGTGGCCCTGTTCAAAGGCATCCCTTTCAGGGATACATCATCAAAGAAACCATAAAAGAAACCGTTCGATATCCCTCGGTATCGGCAACATTTGGTAAGACTTCTTGGCGGCAACATTCAGCAACGCTCGGCATCAATCGGCATCACTCGGCGACACTCGGCATCACTCGGCGACACTCGGCATCACTCGGCGACACTCGGCGACACTCGGCATCACTCGGCGACACTCGGCATCACTCGGCGACACTCGGCATCACTCGGCGACACTCGGCATCAATCGGCGGCACTCGGCATCGCTCGGCGACACTCGGTATCACTCGACATTATTCGGCATCGCTCGGCGATACTCTTTAGGTAACAGTCGACCCGGAGGCTGTGAACTGATCCCGGCAGTTGACATTGACACTAAGAGGCACCCCCACGGCCTACCCCCTCCCCTCCCCAACCGCCCCCCCCCACACACACACACCCGCCACCCCCACCCCCCGCATCTCGAGCGACCACACTCATCGGGCACGTGACCGTGCCGTGCTCCGCCTCCTTTCACGCCAGAGACAGCCCCTCCCGGCGGCCCTAGAGCCCTCGCCGCCCGCCCGCCCGCCCGCCCCGGCCCGGCCCCCATCCCTCCTCCCTCCCCTCCCCCACGCTTTGTGTCGTGACCACCCATCACAGACCCAGATTATGATCCTACCCCACCCCCCCTACCCACCTACCTCGAGTCCCCACCTCCCCCCTCCCCTTGACAGTTAAAAACTCGGTTCCGGGGCGGGGGGGTGGGGGCGAACGGCGAGTAGTCTTTATTGGAGCGAACGTCACCTCTAGTGAAACTTTATGGCGTTGTTTCGCGCCATTTCCATGCTTGGCTCACACATTTGTCATCCTTAACTCCTGCATAATCATATTCTTCCGACTGACAAGGTCGGCTCGTGAGTCAGGGCACCCGTCCTCCCTCGCCTACACCCGACTCCACCCAACCACCCACCCCCTACGCAGCGCACCCGCCCCCACCCCTCCCCGCCGCTATCCTCCACATCTGTAAGTGTAGGAGTGACGTCGGTGGATCTGTGACGGACAGCGGCAAGTGGCGACGGTTGGAATGGTAGCGGCGGGGGGGTTGGCGGTTTGGCTGCCCGCCATGACAGCCTATGTGTCGTACTTGGAGGGGATGGCGGGGGAGAGGGGTGCTGGACCATTGGTTGGCCGCCATGACAGCCTATGTGTCGTACTTGGAGGGGATGGCGGGGGAGAGGGGTGCTGGACCATTGGTTGGCCGCCATGACAGCCTATGTGTCGTACTTGGGGGGGGATGGCGGAGGAGGGGGGGGGGGGTGCTGGACCATTGGTTGGCCGCCATGACAGCCTATGTGTCGTACTTGGGGGGGATGGCGGAGGAGGGGGGGGGGTGCTGGACCATTGGTTGGCCGCCATGACAGCCTATGTGTCGTACTTGGGGGGGATGGCGGAGGAGGGGGGGGGTGCTGGACCATTGGTTGGCCGCCATGACAGCCTATGTGTCGTACTTGGGGGGGATGGCGGAGAAGGGGGGGGGGGGGGGTGCTGGACTATTGGTTGGCCGCCATGACAGCCTATGTGTCGTACTTGGGGGGGATGGCGGAGGGGGGGTGGGGTGCTGGACTATTGGTTGGCCGCCATGACAGCCTATGTGTCGTACTTGGGGGGGATGGCGGAGGGGGGGTGGGGTGCTGGACTATTGGTTGGCCGCCATGACAGCCTATGTGTCGTACTTGGGGGGGATGGCGGACGGGGGGGGGGTGCTGGACTATTGGTTGGCCGCCATGACAGCCTATGTGTCGTACTTGGTGTTATGCACGAGTGTTGACCTGATACCTACCTATATATGGCACCGTGTACCTCCCTTCACTGATTGGCGACTAGCCGTCCCTATGTGTGTGCCAGACACTGAAACATGTCGCTACCAGTCCACAACGGTATGTATACACACACTCCCCCTCCCCCTCCCCCTCCCCCTTCTCCCGATGCCCCACACAGCTCCACCACCACCACCACCACCACAAGCAGTACCTGCACGTGTCCTTTGGGACGAGCGATAAAGGGGGAACTAACGGCCCAACGAAAGAAACCGTGTGGACAAAGGCTCCCACTCCCCTATAACCCAATATATCTGGACCCTCTCCCGTTCAACCCCTCCAGTTCACCCCACCCCTCCCTGGGTGTTCTAACCCCTGACGACCAAGAGACTCAAGCAACAGAGGGATGAGGGTCGTAATTACAAGATGGAGACAGATTTATGTGACAATATGATATTACTGAGCCGGCAAGGTGGTTCGGGCTTGCAAAATGGACCCTCCCTTTTCAACCCACCCCACTCTTCCGTCCACCATTTGAAACCATGCCACCCCGGTACCGCGACCCTTCCCCGACTCCCCCACCCCCACCCACAAGCCTTCTCTCTACCCTCAGTAGGATATACTGACCATCCCTGTCTTCCGTTATCAAGGACCTCCACCCAACCCCCAACCCCCTCCGCTATCGGTCAAATGTTGACATCTGCAAACTCGTGCTTCACAGCTCACAGCTCAGTCACCACATCAACAGTCATAGCTCACAGTCACCACATCAACACTCACAGCTCACAGTCACCACATCAACACTCATAGCTCACAGTCATCACATCAACACTCACAGCTCACAGTCACCACATCAACAGTCATAGCTCACAGTCACCACATCAACACTCACAGCTCACAGTCACCACATCAACACTCACAGCTCACAGTCACCACATCAACACTCACAGCTCACAGTCATCACATCAACACTCACAGCTCAGTCACCACATCAACACTCACAGCTCACAGTCACCACATCAACACTCACAGCTCACAGTCACCACATCAACACTCACAACTCACAGCTCACAGTCACCACATCAACACTCACAGCTCACCGTCACCACATCAACACTCACAGCTCACAGTCACCACATCAACACTTACAGCTCACAGTCACCACATCAACACTCACAGCTCACAGTCACCACATCAACACTTACAGCTCACAGCTCACAGTCACCACATCAGCACTCACAGCTAACAGTCACCACATCAACACTCATAGCTCACAGTCACCACATCATCACTCACAGTCACCACATCAACACTCACAGCTCACAGTCACCACATCAACACTTACAGCTCACAGCTCACAGTCACCACATCAACACTTACAGCTCACAGCTCACAGTCACCACATCAACACTCACAGCTCACAGTCACCACATCAACACTCATAGCTCACAGTCACCACATCATCACTCACAGTCACCACATCAACACTCACAGCTCACAGTCATCACATCAACACTCACAGCTCACAGTCACCACATCAACACCCATAGCTCACAGTCACCACATCATCACTCACAGTCACCACATCAACACTTAAAGCTCACAGCTCACAGTCACAATATCAACACTCACATCTCATAGTTACCACATCAACACTCACAGCTCACAGTCACCATATTAACACCCACAGCTCACAGTTACCACATCAACACTCAGAGCTCACAGCTCACAGTCACCACATCAACACCCACAGCTCACAGTCACCACATCAACACTCACAGCTCACAGTCACCATATCAACACCCACAGCTCACAGTTACCACACCAACACAACCAACTCACAGCTCACAGTCATCACATCAACACTCATAGCTCACAATCACCACATCAACACGCACAGCTCACATTCGCCACATCAACACTCACAGCTCACAGTCGCCACATCAACACTCACAGCTCACACCTCACAGTCACCACATCAACACTCACAGCTCACAGTCACCACATCAACACTCATAGCTCACAGTCACCACATCATCACTCACAGTCACCACATCAACACTCACAGCTCACAGTCACCACATCAACACTCACAGCTCACAGTCACCACATCAACACTTACAGCTCACAGCTCACAGTCACCACATCAACACTCACAGCTCACAGTCACCACATCAACACTTACAGCTCACAGCTCACAGTCACCACATCAACACTCACAGCTCACAGTCGCCACATCAACATTCACAGCTCACAGTCACCACATCAGCACTCACAGCTCACAGTCACCACATCAACACTCACAGCTCACAGTCACCACATCATCACTCACAGTCACCACATCAACACTCATAGCTCACAGTCACCACATCATCACTCACAGTCACCACATCAACACTCACAGCTCACAGTCACCACATCAACACTTACAGCTCACAGCTCACAGTCACCACATCAACACTCACAGCTCACAGTCACCACATCAACACTTACAGCTCACAGCTCACAGTCACCACATCAGCACTCACAGCTAACAGTCACCACATCAACACTCATAGCTCACAGTCACCACATCATCACTCACAGTCACCACATCAACACTCACAGCTCACAGTCATCACATCAACACTCACAGCTCACAGTCACCACATCAACACTCATAGCTCACAGTTACCACATCATCACTCACAGTCACCACATCAACACTTAAAGCTCACAGCTCACAGTCACAATATCAACACTCACATCTCATAGTTACCACATCAACACTCACAGCTCACAGTCACCATATTAACACCCACAGCTCACAGTTACCACATCAACACTCACAGCTCACAGTCACCACATCAACACCCACAGCTCACAGTCACCACATCAACACTCACAGCTCACAGTCACCATATCAACACCCACAGCTCACAGTTACCACACCAACACAACCAACTCACAGCTCACAGTCATCACATCAACACTCACAGCTCACAATCACCACATCAACACTCACAGCTCACAGTCGCCACATCAACACTCACAGCTCACAGTCACCACATCAGCACTCACAGCTAACAGTCACCACATCAACACTCATAGCTCACAGTCACCACATCATCACTCACAGTCACCACATCAACACTCACAGCTCACAGTCACCACATCAACACTTACAGCTCACAGCTCACAGTCACCACATCAACACTTACAGCTCACAGCTCACAGTCACCACATCAACACTCACAGCTCACAGTCACCACATCAACACTCATAGCTCACAGTCACCACATCATCACTCACAGTCACCACATCAACACTCACAGCTCACAGTCATCACATCAACACTCACAGCTCACAGTCACCACATCAACACCCATAGCTCACAGTCACCACATCATCACTCACAGTCACCACATCAACACTTAAAGCTCACAGCTCACAGTCACAATATCAACACTCACATCTCATAGTTACCACATCAACACTCACAGCTCACAGTCACCATATTAACACCCACAGCTCACAGTTACCACATCAACACTCACAGCTCACAGCTCACAGTCACCACATCAACACCCACAGCTCACAGTCACCACATCAACACTCACAGCTCACAGTCACCATATCAACACCCACAGCTCACAGTTACCACACCAACACAACCAACTCACAGCTCACAGTCATCACATCAACACTCGTAGCTCACAATCACCACATCAACACTCACAGCTCACAGTCGCCACATCAACACTCACAGCTCACAGTCGCCACATCAACACTCACAGCTCACACCTCACAGTCACCACATCAACACTCACAGCTCACAGTCACCACATCAACACTCATAGCTCACAGTCACCACATCATCACTCACAGTCACCACATCAACACTCACAGCTCACAGTCACCACATCAACACTTACAGCTCACAGCTCACAGTCACCACATCAACACTCACAGCTCACAGTCACCACATCAACACTTACAGCTCACAGCTCACAGTCACCACATCAACACTCACAGCTCACAGTCGCCACATCAACATTCACAGCTCACAGTCACCACATCAGCACTCATAGCTCACAGTCACCACATCAACACTCACAGCTCACAGTCACCACATCATCACTCACAGTCACCACATCAACACTCATAGCTCACAGTCACCACATCATCACTCACAGTCACCACATCAACACTCACAGCTCACAGCTCACAGTCACCACATCAACACTCACAGCTCACAGTCACCACATCAACACTTACAGCTCACAGCTCACAGTCACCACATCAGCACTCACAGCTAACAGTCACCACATCAACACTCATAGCTCACAGTCACCACATCATCACTCACAGTCACCACATCAACACTCACAGCTCACAGTCATCACATCAACACTCACAGCTCACAGTCACCACATCAACACTCATAGCTCACAGTTACCACATCATCACTCACAGTCACCACATCAACACTTAAAGCTCACAGCTCACAGTCACAATATCAACACTCACATCTCATAGTTACCACATCAACACTCACAGCTCACAGTCACCATATTAACACCCACAGCTCACAGTTACCACATCAACACTCACAGCTCACAGTCACCACATCAACACCCACAGCTCACAGTCACCACATCAACACTCACAGCTCACAGTCACCATATCAACACCCACAGCTCACAGTTACCACACCAACACAACCAACTCACAGCTCACAGTCATCACATCAACACTCACAGCTCACAATCACCACATCAACACTCACAGCTCACAGTCGCCACATCAACACTCACAGCTCACAGTCATCACATCAACACTCACAGCTCACAGTCACCACATCAACACTCACAGCTCACAGTCGCCACATCAACTCACAGCTCACAGTCACCACATCAACACTCACAACTCACAGCTCACGGTCACCACATCAACACCCACAGCTCACAGTCACCACATCAACACTCACAACTCACAGCTCACAGTCACCACAGCAACACTCACAGCTCACAGTCACCACATCAACATTCACAGCTCACAGCTCACAGCTCACAGTCACCACATCAACACCCACAGCTCACAGTCACCACATCAACACTCACAACTCACAGCTCAGTCACCACATCAACACTCACAGCTCACAGTCACCACATCAACACTTACAGCTCACAGCTCACAGTCACCACATCAACACTCACAGCTCACAGTCACCACATCAACACTTACAGCTCACAGCTCACAGTCACCACATCAACACTCACAGCTCACAGTCGCCACATCAACATTCACAGCTCACAGTCACCACATCAGCACTCACAGCTCACAGTCACCACATCAACACTCACAGCTCACAGTCACCACATCATCACTCACAGTCACCACATCAACACTCATAGCTCACAGTCACCACATCATCACTCACAGTCACCACATCAACACTCACAGCTCACAGTCACCACATCAACACTTACAGCTCACAGCTCACAGTCACCACATCAACACTCACAGCTCACAGTCACCACATCAACACTTACAGCTCACAGCTCACAGTCACCACATCAGCACTCACAGCTAACAGTCACCACATCAACACTCATAGCTCACAGTCACCACATCATCACTCACAGTCACCACATCAACACTCACAGCTCACAGTCATCACATCAACACTCACAGCTCACAGTCACCACATCAACACTCATAGCTCACAGTTACCACATCATCACTCACAGTCACCACATCAACACTTAAAGCTCACAGCTCACAGTCACAATATCAACACTCACATCTCATAGTTACCACATCAACACTCACAGCTCACAGTCACCATATTAACACCCACAGCTCACAGTTACCACATCAACACTCACAGCTCACAGTCACCACATCAACACCCACAGCTCACAGTCACCACATCAACACTCACAGCTCACAGTCGCCACATCAACACCCACAGCTCACAGTTACCACACCAACACAACCAACTCACAGCTCACAGTCATCACATCAACACTCACAGCTCACAATCACCACATCAACACTCACAGCTCACAGTCGCCACATCAACACTCACAGCTCACAGTCACCACATCAGCACTCACAGCTAACAGTCACCACATCAACACTCATAGCTCACAGTCACCACATCATCACTCACAGTCACCACATCAACACTCACAGCTCACAGTCACCACATCAACACTTACAGCTCACAGCTCACAGTCACCACATCAACACTTACAGCTCACAGCTCACAGTCACCACATCAACACTCACAGCTCACAGTCACCACATCAACACTCATAGCTCACAGTCACCACATCATCACTCACAGTCACCACATCAACACTCACAGCTCACAGTCATCACATCAACACTCACAGCTCACAGTCACCACATCAACACCCATAGCTCACAGTCACCACATCATCACTCACAGTCACCACATCAACACTTAAAGCTCACAGCTCACAGTCACAATATCAACACTCACATCTCATAGTTACCACATCAACACTCACAGCTCACAGTCACCATATTAACACCCACAGCTCACAGTTACCACATCAACACTCACAGCTCACAGCTCACAGTCACCACATCAACACCCACAGCTCGCAGTCACCACATCAACACTCACAGCTCACAGTCACCATATCAACACCCACAGCTCACAGTTACCACACCAACACAACCAACTCACAGCTCACAGTCATCACATCAACACTCATAGCTCACAATCACCACATCAACACTCACAGCTCACAGTCGCCACATCAACACTCACAGCTCACAGTCGCCACATCAACACTCACAGCTCACACCTCACAGTCACCACATCAACACTCACAGCTCACAGTCACCACATCAACACTCATAGCTCACAGTCACCACATCATCACTCACAGTCACCACATCAACACTCACAGCTCACAGTCACCACATCAACACTCACAGCTCACAGTCACCACATCAACACTTACAGCTCACAGCTCACAGTCACCACATCAACACTCACAGCTCACAGTCACCACATCAACACTTACAGCTCACAGCTCACAGTCACCACATCAACACTCACAGCTCACAGTCGCCACATCAACATTCACAGCTCACAGTCACCACATCAGCAGTCACAGCTCACAGTCACCACATCAACACTCACAGCTCACAGTCACCACATCATCACTCACAGTCACCACATCAACACTCATAGCTCACAGTCACCACATCATCACTCACAGTCACCACATCAACACTCACAGCTCACAGTCACCACATCAACACTTACAGCTCACAGCTCACAGTCACCACATCAACACTCACAGCTCACAGTCACCACATCAACACTTACAGCTCACAGCTCACAGTCACCACATCAGCACTCACAGCTAACAGTCACCACATCAACACTCATAGCTCACAGTCACCACATCATCACTCACAGTCACCACATCAACACTCACAGCTCACAGTCATCACATCAACACTCACAGCTCACAGTCACCACATCAACACTCATAGCTCACAGTTACCACATCATCACTCACAGTCACCACATCAACACTTAAAGCTCACAGCTCACAGTCACAATATCAACGCTCACATCTCATAGTCACCACATCAACACTCACAGCTCACAGTCACCATATTAACACCCACAGCTCACAGTTACCACATCAACACTCACAGCTCACAGTCACCACATCAACACCCACAGCTCACAGTCACCACATCAACACTCACAGCTCACAGTCACCATATCAACACCCACAGCTCACAGTTACCACACCAACACAACCAACTCACAGCTCACAGTCATCACATCAACACTCACAGCTCACAATCACCACATCAACACTCACAGCTCACAGTCGCCACATCAACACTCACAGCTCACAGTCACCACATCAACACTCACAGCTCACAGTCACCACATCAACACTCACAGCTCACAGTCGCCACATCAACTCACAGCTCACAGTCACCACATCAACACTCACAACTCACAGCTCACAGTCACCACATCAACACCCACAGCTCACAGTCACCACATCAACACTCACAGCTCACAGTCACCACATCAACACTCACAGCTCACAGCTCACAGTCACCACATCAACACTCACAGCTCACAGTCGCCACATCAACACTCACAACTCACAGCTCACAGTCACCACATCAACACTCACAGCTCACAGTCGCCACATCAACACTCACAGCTCACAGTCACCTCATCAACATTCACAGCTCACAGCTCACAGTCACCACATCAACACTCACAGCTCACCGTAGCGACATCAGCTGGGAACGAGCCCATAGCGTAAGACAACTAGTTGTACAGCTGGGAACGAGTACATAAGGCAAGACAACTACCTCTACAGCTGGGAACGAGCCTATAGCGTAGGACATCTACCTATACAGCTGAGAAAGAGCCCATAGCGTAAGACATCTATCTGTACAGCTGGGAACGAGCCTATAGCTCAAGACAACTAGTTGTACAGCTGGGAACGAGAACACAGCGCAAGGCAACTACCTCTACAGCTGGGAACGAGCCTATAGCGTAGGACATCTACCTGTACAGCTGGGAACGAGCCCATAGCTCAAGACAACTAGTTGTACAGCTGGGAACGAGAACATAGCGCAAGACAACTAGTTGTACAACTGGGAACGAGAACATAGCGCAAGACAACTACCTCTATAGCTGGGAACGAGCCCATAGCGTAAGACAACTAGTTGTACAGCTGCGAACGAGCCCATAACGTAAGACAACTAGTTGTACAGCTGGGAAGGAGCCAAAAGCGTAAGACATCTATCTGCCCAGTTGGAAACGGGCCCATAGCGTAAAACTTCTATCTGTACAGTTGAGAACGAGGCCATAGCGTAAGACATCTACCTGTACAGCTGGGAACGAGCCCATAGCGTAAGACATCTACCTGTACAACTGGGAACGAGCCCATAGTGTAAGACATCTTCCTGTATAGTTGAGAACGAGCCCATAGCGTAAGACAACTAGTACAGCTGGGAACGAGCACATAGCGTAGGACAACTAGTACAGCTGGGAAAGAGCCCATAGCGTAAGACATCTACCTGTACAACTGGGAACGAGCCCATAGCGTAAAACATCTACCTGTACAGCTGGGAACGAGCCCATAACGTAAGACATCTACCTGTACAGCTGGGAACGAGTCCATAGCGTAAGACATCCACCTGTACAACTGGGAACGAGCCCATGGCGTAAGACAACTAGTAAAGCTGGGAACGAGCCCATAGCGTAAGACATCTACCTGTACAGCTGGGAACGAGCCCATAGCGTAAGACATCTACCTGTACAACTGGGAACGAGCCCATAGCGTAAAACATCTACCTGTACAGCTGGGAACGAACCCATAGCGTAAGACATCTACCTGTACAGCTGGGAACGAGCCCATAGCGTAAGACATCTACCTGTACAACTGGGAACGAGCCCATGGCGTAAGACAACTAGTAAAGCTGGGAACGAGCCCATAGCGTAAGACATCTACCTGTACAGCTGGGAACGAGCCCATAGCGTAAGACATCTACCTGTACAACTGGGAACGAGCCCATAGCGTAAGACATCTACCTGTACAACTGTGAACGAGCCCATGGCGTAAGACAACTAGTAAAGCTGGGAACGAGCCCATAGCGTAAGACAACTAGTACAGCTGGGAAAGAGCCCATAGCGTAAGCCATCTACCTGTACAACTGGGAACGAGCCTATAGCGCAAGACATCTACCTGTACAACTGGGAACGAGCCCATGGCGTAAGACATCTACCTGTACAGCCTGGAACGAGCCCATAGCGTAAAACATCTACTGTACAGCTGGGAACGAGCCCATAGCGTAAAACATCTACTGTACAGCTGGGAACGAGCCCATAGCGTAAGACAACTAGTTGTACAACTGGGAACGAGCCCATAGCGTAATACATCTACCTGTACAACTGGGAACGAGCCCATGGCGTAAAACAACTAGTAAAGCTGGGAACGAGCCCATGGCGTAAGACAACTAGTACAGCTGGGAAAGAGCCCATAGCGTAAGACATCTACTTGTACAGCTGGGAACGAGCCCATAGCGTAAGACATCTACCTTTACAACTGGGAACCAGCCCATAGCGTAAGACATCTACCTGTACAACTGGGAACGAGCCCATGGCGTAAGAAAACTAGTAAAGCGGGGAACGAGCCCATAGCGTAAGACATCTACCTGTACAACTGGGAACGAGCCCATAGCGTAAGACATCTACCTGTACAGCTGGGAACGAGCCCATGGCGTAAGACAACTAGTTGTTCAACTGGGAACGAGCCCATAGCGTAAGACAACTAGTACAGCTGGGAAAGAGCCCATAGCGTAAGACATCTACCTGTACAACTGGGAACGAGCCCATAGCGTAAGACATCTACCTGTACAGCTGGGAACGAGCCCATAGGGTAAGACCTCTAGTTGTTCAACTGGGAACGAGCCCATAGCGTAATACATCTACCTGTACAACTGGGAACGAGCCCATGGCGTAAGACAACTAGTAAAGCTGGGAACGAGCCCATAGCGTAAGACAACTAGTACAGCTGGGAAAGAGCCCATAGCGTAAGACATCTACCTGTACAGCTGGGAACGAGCCCATAGCGTAAGACATCTACCTGTACAACTGGGAACGAGCCCATAGCGTAAGACATCTAAATGTACAGCTGGGAACGAGCCCATGGCGTAAGACAACTAGTAAAGCTGGGAACGAGCCCATAGCGTAAGACAACTAGTACAGCTGAGAAAGAGCCCATAGCGTAAGACATCTACCTGTACAACTGGGAACGAGCCCATAGCGTAACACATCTACCTGTACAACTGGGAACGAGCCCATGGCGTAAGACAACTAGTAAAGCTGGGAACGAGCCCATAGCGTAAGACAACTAGTACAGCTGGGAAAGAGCCCATAGCGTAAGACATCTACCTGTACAACTGGGAACGAGCCTATAGCGTAAGACATCTACCTGTACAGCTGGGAATGAGCCCATAGCGTAAGACATCTACCTTTACAGCTGGGAACGAGCCCATGGCGTAAGACAACTAGTTGTACAACTGGGAACGAGCCTATAGCGTAATACATCTACCTGTACAACTGGGAACGAGCCCATAGCGTAAAACATCTACCTGTACAGCTGGGAACGAGCCCATGGCGTAAGACAACTAGTAAAGCTGGGAACGAGCCCATAGCGTAAGACAACTAGTACAGCTGGGAAAGAGCCCATAGCGTAAGACATCTACCTGTACAACTGGGAACGAGCCTATAGCGTAAGACATCTACCTGTACAGCTGGGAACGAGCCCATAGCGTAATACATCTACCTGTACAGCTGGGAACGAGCCCATAGCGTAAAACATCTACCTGTACAGCTGGGAACGAGCCCGTAGCGTAAGACAACTAGTTGTACAACTGGGAACGAGCCCATAGCGTAATACATCTACCTGTACAACTGGGAACGAGCCCATAGCGTAATACATCTACCTGTACAACTGGGAACGAGCCCATAGCGTAAGACATCTACCTGTACAGCTGGGAACGAGCCCATAGCGTAAGACATCTACCTGTACAACTGGGAACGAGCCCATAGTGTAAGACATCTTCCTGTATAGTTGAGAACGAGCCCATAGCGTAAGACAACTAGTACAGCTGGGAACGAGCACATAGCGTAGGACAACTAGTACAGCTGGGAAAGAGCCCATAGCGTAAGACATCTACCTGTACAACTGGGAACGAGCCCATAGCGTAAAACATCTACCTGTACAGCTGGGAACGAGCCCATAGCGTAAGACATCTACCTGTACAGCTGGGAACGAGTCCATAGCGTAAGACATCCACCTGTACAACTGGGAACGAGCCCATGGCGTAAGACAACTAGTAAAGCTGGGAACGAGCCCATAGCGTAAGACATCTACCTGTACAGCTGGGAACGAGCCCATAGCGTAAGACATCTACCTGTACAACTGGGAACGAGCCCATAGCGTAAAACATCTACCTGTACAGCTGGGAACGAGCCCATAGCGTAAGACATCTACCTGTACAGCTGGGAACGAGCCCATAGCGTAAGACATCTACCTGTACAACTGGGAACGAGCCCATGGCGTAAGACAACTAGTAAAGCTGGGAACGAGCCCATAGCGTAAGACATCTACCTGTACAGCTGGGAACGAGCCCATAGCGTAAGACATCTACCTGTACAACTGGGAACGAGCCCATAGCGTAAGACATCTACCTGTACAACTGTGAACGAGCCCATGGCGTAAGACAACTAGTAAAGCTGGGAACGAGCCCATAGCGTAAGACAACTAGTACAGCTGGGAAAGAGCCCATAGCGTAAGCCATCTACCTGTACAACTGGGAACGAGCCCATAGCGCAAGACATCTACCTGTACAACTGGGAACGAGCCCATGGCGTAAGACATCTACCTGTACAGCCTGGAACGAGCCCATAGCGTAAAACATCTACTGTACAGCTGGGAACGAGCCCATAGCGTAAAACATCTACTGTACAGCTGGGAACGAGCCCATAGCGTAAGACAACTAGTTGTACAACTGGGAACGAGCCCATAGCGTAATACATCTACCTGTACAACTGGGAACGAGCCCATGGCGTAAAACAACTAGTAAAGCTGGGAACGAGCCCATGGCGTAAGACAACTAGTACAGCTGGGAAAGAGCCCATAGCGTAAGACATCTACCTGTACAGCTGGGAACGAGCCCATAGCGTAAGACATCTACCTTTACAACTGGGAACGAGCCCATAGCGTAAGACATCTACCTGTACAACTGGGAACGAGCCCATGGCGTAAGAAAACTAGTAAAGCGGGGAACGAGCCCATAGCGTAAGACATCTACCTGTACAACTGGGAACGAGCCCATAGCGTAAGACATCTACCTGTACAGCTGGGAACGAGCCCATGGCGTAAGACAACTAGTTGTTCAACTGGGAACGAGCCCATAGCGTAAGACAACTAGTACAGCTGGGAACGAGCCCATAGCGTAAGACATCTACCTGTACAACTGGGAACGAGCCCATAGCGTAAGACATCTACCTCTACAGCTGGGAACGAGCCCATAGGGTAAGACCTCTAGTTGTTCAACTGGGAACGAGCCCATAGCGTAATACATCTACCTGTACAACTGGGAACGAGCCCATGGCGTAAGACAACTAGTAAAGCTGGGAACGAGCCCATAGCGTAAGACAACTAGTACAGCTGGGAAAGAGCCCATAGCGTAAGACATCTACCTGTACAGCTGGGAACGAGCCCATAGCGTAAGACATCTACCTGTACAACTGGGAACGAGCCCATAGCGTAAGACATCTAACTGTACAGCTGGGAACGAGCCCATGGCGTAAGACAACTAGTAAAGCTGGGAACGAGCCCATAGCGTAAGACAACTAGTACAGCTGAGAAAGAGCCCATAGCGTAAGACATCTACCTGTACAACTGGGAACGAGCCCATAGCGTAACACATCTACCTGTACAACTGGGAACGAGCCCATGGCGTAAGACAACTAGTAAAGCTGGGAACGAGCCCATAGCGTAAGACAACTAGTACAGCTGGGAAAGAGCCCATAGCGTAAGACATCTACCTGTACAACTGGGAACGAGCCTATAGCGTAAGACATCTACCTGTACAGCTGGGAATGAGCCCATAGCGTAAGACATCTACCTTTACAGCTGGGAACGAGCCCATGGCGTAAGACAACTAGTTGTACAACTGGGAACGAGCCTATAGCGTAATACATCTACCTGTACAACTGGGAACGAGCCCATAGCGTAAAACATCTACCTGTACAGCTGGGAACGAGCCCATGGCGTAAGACAACTAGTAAAGCTGGGAACGAGCCCATAGCGTAAGACAACTAGTACAGCTGGGAAAGAGCCCATAGCGTAAGACATCTACCTGTACAACTGGGAACGAGCCTATAGCGTAAGACATCTACCTGTACAGCTGGGAACGAGCCCATAGCGTAATACATCTACCTGTACAGCTGGGAACGAGCCCATAGCGTAAAACATCTACCTGTACAGCTGGGAACGAGCCCATAGCGTAAGACATCTACCTGTACAACTGGGAACGAGCCCATAGCGTAATACATCTACCTGTACAACTGGGAACGAGCCCATAGCGTAAAACATCTACCTGTACAGCTGGGAACGAGCCCGTAGCGTAAGACAACTAGTTGTACAACTGGGAACGAGCCCATAGCGTAATACATCTACCTGTACAACTGGGAACGAGCCCATAGCGTAAAACATCTACCTGTACAACTGGGAACAAGCCCATGGCGTAATACATCTACCTGTACAACTGGGAACGAGCCCATAGCGTAATACATCTACCTTTACAACTGGGAACGAGCCCATAGCGTAAAACATCTACCTGTACAACTGGGAACGAGCCCATGGCGTAAGACAACTAGTAAAGCTGGGAACGAGCCCATAGCGTAAGACAACTAGTACAGCTGGGAAAGAGCCCATAGCGTAAGACATCTACCTGTACAACTGGGAACGAGCCTATAGCGTAAGACATCTACCTGTACTGCTGGGAACGAGCCCATAGCGTAAAACAACTAGTTGTACAACTGGGAACGAGCCCCTAGCGTAATACATCTACATGTACAGCTGGGAACGAGCCCATAGCGTAATACATCTACCTGTACAGCTGGGAACGAGCCTATAGCGTAAAACATCTACCTGTACAGCTGGGAACGAGCCCGTAGCGTAAGACAACTAGTTGTACAACTGGGAACGAGCCCATAGCGTAATACATCTACCTGTACAACTGGGAACGAGCCCATAGCGTAATACATCTACCTGTACAACTGGGAACGAGCCCATAGCGTAAAACATCTACCTGTACAACTGGGAACGAGCCCATGGCGTAATACATCTACCTGTACAACTGGGAACGAGCCCATAGCGTAAAACATCTACCTGTACAGCTGGGAACGAGCCCATGGCGTAAGACAACTAGTAAAGCTGGGAACGAGCCCATAGCGTAATACATCTACCTGTACAGCTGGGAACGAGCCCATAGCGTAAAACATCTACCTGTACAGCTGGGAACGAGCCCGTAGCGTAAGACAACTAGTTGTACAACTGGGAACGAGCCCATAGCGTAATACATCTACCTGTACAACTGGGAACGAGCCCATAGCGTAATACATCTACCTGTACAACTGGGAACGAGCCCATAGCGTAAAACATCTACCTGTACAACTGGGAACGAGCCCATGGCGTAATACATCTACCTGTACAACTGGGAACGAGCCCATAGCGTAAAACATCTACCTGTACAGCTGGGAACGAGCCCATGGCGTAAGACAACTAGTAAAGCTGGGAACGAGCCCATAGCGTAAGACAACTAGTACAGCTGGGAAAGAGCCCATAGCGTAAGACATCTACCTGTACAACTGGGAACGAGCCTATAGCGTAAGACATCTACCTGTACAACTGGGAACGAGCCCATAGCGTAAGACATCTACCTGTACAGCTGGGAACGAGCCCATAGCGTAAAACATCTACCTGTGCAGCTGGGAACGAGCCCGTAGCGTAAGACAACTAGTTGTACAACTGGGAACGAGCCCATAGCGTAATACATCTACATGTACAACTGGGAACGAGCCCATGGCGTAAGACAACTAGTAAAGCTGGGAACGAGCCCATAGCGTAAGACAACTAGTACAGCTGGGAAAGAGCCCATAGCGTAAGACATCTACGTGTACAGCTGGGAACGGGCCCATAGCGTAAGACATCTACCTGTACAACTGGGAACGAGCCCATAGCGTGAGACATCTACCTGTACAACTGGGAACGAGCCCATGGCGTAAGACAACTAGTAAAGCTGGGAACGAGCCCATAGCGTAAGACAACTAGTACAGCTGGGAAAGAGCCCATAGCGTAAGACATCTACCTGTACAACTGGGAACGAGCCCATAGCGTAAGACATCTACCTGTACAACTGGGAACGAGCCCATGGCGTAAGACAACTAGTAAAGCTGGGAACGAGCACATAGCGTAAGACAACTAGTACAGCTGGGAAAGAGCCCATAGCGTAAGACATCTACCTGTACAACTGGGAACGAGCCTATAGCGTAAGACATCTACCTGTACAGCTGGGAACGAGCCCATAGCGTAAGACATCTACCTGTACAGCTGGGAACGAGCCCATAGCGTAAGACAACTAGTACAGCTGGGAAAGAGCCCATAGCGTAAGACATCTACCTGTACAACTGGGAACGAGACTATAGCGTAAGACATCTACCTGTACAGCTGGGAACGAGCCCATAGCGTAAGACATCTACCTGTACAACTGGGAACGAGCCCATAGCGTAAGACATCTACCTGTACAACTGGGAACGAGCCTATATCGTAAGACATCTACCTGTACAGCTGGGAACGAGCCCATAGCGTAAAACATCTACCTGTACAGCTGGGAACGAGCCCATAGCGTAAGACATCTAGTTGTACAACTGGGAACGAGCCCATGGCGTAATACATCTACCTGTACAACTGGGAACGAGCCCATGGCGTAAGACAACTAGTACAGCTGGGAACGAGCCTATAGCGTCAGACAACTAGTACAGCTGGGAAAGAGCCCATAGCGTAAAACATCTACCTGTACAACTGGGAACGAGCCTATGGCGTAAGACATCTACCTGTACAGCTGGGAACGAGCCCATAGCGTAAGACATCTACCTGTACAGCTGGGAACGAGCCCATAGCGTAAGACATCTACCTGTACAGCTGGGAACGAGCCCATAGCGTAAAACATCTACCTGTACAGCTGGGAACGAGCCCGTAGCGTAAGACAACTAGTTGTACAACTGGGAACGAGCCCATAGCGTAATACATCTACCTGTACAACTGGGAACGAGCCCATGGCGTAAGACAACTAGTAAAGCTGGGAACGAGCCCATAGTGTAAAACATCTACATGTACAGCTGGGAACGAGCCCATAGCGAAAGACAACTAGTAAAGCTGGGAACGAGGCCATAGCGTAAAACATCTATCTGTACAACTGGGAACGAGCCCATGGCGTAAGACAACTAGTAAAGCTGGGAACGAGCCCATAGCGTAAGACAACTAGTACAGCTGGGAAAGAGCCCATAGCGTAAGACATCTACCTGTACAACTGGGAACGCGCCTATAGCGTAAGACATCTACCTGTACAGCTGGGAACGAGCCCATAGCGTAAGACATCTACCTGTACAACTGGGAACGAGCCTATAGCGTAAGACATCTACCTGTACAGCTGGGAACGAGCCCATAGCGTAAGACATCTACCTGTACAGCTGGAAACGAGCCCATAGCGTAAGACATCTACCTGTACAACTGGGAACGAGCCCATAGCGTAAGACAACTAGTACAGCTGGGAAAGAGCTCATAGCGTAAGACATCTATCTGTACAGCTGGGAACGAGCCCATAGCTCAAGACAACTAGTTGTACAGCTGGGAACGAGAACATAGCGCAAGACAACTAGTTGTACAGCTGGGAACGAGAACATAGCGTAAAACATCTATCTGTACAGTTGAGAACAAGCCCCTAGCGTAAGACAACTAGTACAGCTGCGAACGAGCCCATAGCGTAAGACATCTACCTGTACAGCTGGGAATGAGCCCATAGCGTAAGACATCTACCTGTACAGCTGGGAACGAGCCCATAGCGTAGGACATCTACCTGTACAGCTGGGAACGAGCCCATAGCGTAAGACATCTACCTGTATAGCTCGGAAGGAGCCTATAGCGTAAGACATCTATCTGTACAGCTGGGAACGAGCCCATAGCGTAAGACATCTACCTGTACAGCTGGGAACGAGCCCATAGCTCAAGACAACTAGTTGTACAGCTGGGAACGAGAACATAGCGTAAAACATCTATCTGTACAGTTGAGAACAAGCCCCTAGCGTAAGACAACTAGTACAGCTGCGAACGAGAACATAGCGTAAAAAGCATCTATCTGTACAGTTGAGAACGAGCCCATAGCGTAAGACATCTACCTGTACAGCTGGGAACGAGCCCATAGCGTAAGACATCTACCTGTACAGCTGGGAACGAGCCCATGGCGTAAGACATCTACCTGTACAGCTCGGAAGGAGCCTATAGCGTAAGACATCTACCTGTACAGCTGGGAACGAGCCCATGGCGTAAGACAACTAGTAAAGCTGGGAACGAGCCCATAGCGTAAGACAACTAGTACAGCTGGGAACGAGCCCATGGCGTAAGACAACTAGTTTCACCCATGGCAGTCATCGGTCTCAGATCCACCAACAATACACGCTCTCATAACATTAATGTTTTATATATCGTTGAAGATTACTGGGGACTTATTAGGGACTGAGTCAAAGCCAACGTGACTGATACTAGTGGTTAATGAGCGATAGCGCACGACAGATTTACATTGTTTTGTGTTCGACGATGATCATTAAAGGTTAGAGGGAATATTTTTATAGTAGTTGGCGCACTTCTAGGAAACTGACACCCTGAACATTATACCGTGCCCTCGTAACTCGCCATTTTTACTAACAGGAGGGGTGTCATAAAATCGTTATGTTTGACAAAATCAATGTCCAGATAAGGTCGACGTTAAAGAGACCAAACAAAGCCAGCCTAATATCGCGATTCCGTGGCACCGATTTAGACACATGGGGGCCTACCACAGAGTAGGTATAAATACCAACCCTTTGGGCCTACCTGCTGCCTATGGTACATAGTTACAAGGAAAAAAGTACATGGCTTATTATTGCCCGTGTATGAGGTCTTTATTGTTCGTGTAGGGGTCCTTATTTTCCGTGTACGGGTCTTTGTTGTCCGTGTCCTTATGGTCCGTGTACGGGTCCTTATTGTCCGTTTAGGGTCCTTATTGTCCGTTTAGGGTCCTTATTGTCCGTTTAGGGTCCTTATTGTCCGTTTAGGGTCCTTATTGTCCGTGTACGGGTCCTTATTGTCCGTGTACGGGTCCTTATTGTCCGTTTAGAGTCCTTATTGTCCGTGTACGGGTCCTTATTGTCCGTTTAGGGTCCTTATTGTCCGTGTACGGGTCCTTATTGTCCGTGTACGGGTTCTTATTGTCCGTGTACGGGTCCTTATTGTCCGTTTAGGGTCCTTATTGTCCGTGTACGGGTCGATATTGTCCGTGTACGGGTCCTTATTGTCCGTTTAGGGTCCGTATTGTCCGTGTACGGGTCCTTATTGTCCGTGTACGGGTCTCTATTGTCCGTTTAAGGTCCTTATTGTCCGTTTAGGGTGTCTATTGTCCCTGTACGGGTCCTTTAACTTTAAACGAAATCATGTTTGTTATGACCAATGGGAATATAGGAAGCCTCAACACCAAATATAACGCTACACCTTCGTTATTTATACGCTGAATGGCTTCGTTATCTTATCGCGCGTGGCTGTTTTCATATGATATTGATTTTATGGCTAATACATAAATACCTCAAAAGTCTGATACCTATATATGTATAGAGATACATGCTTCGACGTCAAGCAAACATAATTACCATGATAATTGCAAAGGTGAAATGAGAGGGGAAGGGGGTGGGGGCGGCGAGAGAGATGGATGAGGGACAGCGATCGCTTTCGTACCTACGTCCCGGTATCCAATGGTCACAAAGAGAATGACTACACCAACAGATAACTCACACCCGGGTCGATATCCGATAGACACCTGACGACCCCACTACACCGGACCTCACCCCCTCCCCCCCCCACTCCCCCCCCTCCAACCCCGCACCCTTTCCTTCCAACAGACACGGACAACGCCTCCCCGTCCCCACCTGCCAGTCCCCACCTCCCCGTCCCCGCTTCCCCTTCCCCACCTCCTAGCCCCAATCCCCACCTCCCCGTCTGCACCAGTGCCCGCCTCCCTGTCCCCCCCCCCTCCCCGTCCCTGCCTCCCCGTCCCCACCTCCCAGACCCCACCTCTCTGTCCCCACCTCCCAGTCCCCACCTGCAAGTCCCCACCTCCCAGACCCCATCTATCAGTCCCCGCCTCCCAGTCCCCACCTCCCAGTCCCCACCTCCCAGACCCCGCCTCCCCGTCCCCACCTCCCAGACCCCACCTCTCTGTCCCCACCTCCAGTCCCCACCTGCAAGTCCCCACCTCCCAGACCCCATCTCTCAGTCCCCACCTCCCAATCCCCACCTCCCAGACCCCAACTCCCCGTCCCTGCCTGCCCGTCCCCGCCTCCCAGTCCCCACCTCCCAGACCCCACCTCTCTGTCCCCACCTCCCAGTCCCCACCTGCAAGTCCCCACCTCACAGACCCCATCTATCAGTCCCCGCCTCCCAGTCCCCACCTCCCAGTCCCCACCTCCCAGACCCCGCCTCTCCGTCTCCACCTCCCAGACCCCACCTCTCTGTCCCCACCTCCAGTCCCCACCTGCAAGTCCCCACCTCCCAGACCCCATCTCTCAGTCCCCACCTCCCAGTCCCCACCTCCCAGACCCCAACTCCCCGTCCCTGCCTGCCCGTCCCCGCCTCCCAGTCCCCACCTCCCAGACCCCAACTCTCCGTCCCTGCCTCCCCGTCCCCACCTCCCAGACCCCACCTCTCTGTCCCCACCTCCCAGTCCCCACCTGCAAGTCCCCACCTTCAAGACCCCATCTATCAGTCCCCACCTCCAAGTCCCCACCTCCCAGACCCCACCTCCCAGTCCCCGCCTCCTCGTCCCAACCTCCTCATCCTGCCCTCCCGTCCCCAACTCCCAGTCCCCACCTCCCAGTCCCCACCTTCCCGTCCCCACCTTCCTGTCCCTGCCTCCGAGTCCCCACCTGCCAGACTCAGCCTCCCCGTCCCCACTTTCCTGTCCCCACCTCCCCATCGCCGCCTCCCAGTCCCCACCTTCCCGCCCCTACCTCCCCGTTCCCACCTTCCTGTCCCCACCTCCCAGCCCCCACCTCCTCGTCCCCACCTCACAGTCCCCGCCTCCCCGTCAACACCTCCCAGACCCCACCTCCCAGTCCCCACCTCCCAGTCCCCACCTCCCAGACCCCACCTCCCCGTCCCCACCTTCCAGTCCCCACCACTCAGTCCCCACCTCCCCGTCCCCACCTCCACGTCCCCACCCCTAGCCACAATCCCCACCTCCCGTCCCCACCGTCCTTTCCCTGCCTCCCAGTCCCCACCTCCCAGACCCCACCTCCCCGTCCCCACCTACCAGCCCCCCGCCCCCTAGCCCCTGCCTCTCATCCCCCGCCTCCTAGCCCCCACCTCTCATCCCCCGCCTCCCAGCCCCACCTCTCATCCCCCGCCTCCCAGCCCCCACCTCTCATCCCCCGCCTCCCAGCCCCCACCTTTCATCCCCCGCCTCCTAGCCCCCACCTCTCATCCCCCGCCTCCTAGCCCCCACTTCTCATCCCCACCTCCTAGCCCCCACCTCTCATCCCCCGCCTCCCAGCCTCAACCTCTCATCCCCCGCCTCCTAGCCTCCCACCTCTCATCCCGCCTCCTAGCCCCCACCTCTCATCTCCCGCCTCCCAGCCCCCACCTCTCATCCCGCCTCTAGCCCTCCACCTCTCATCCCCCCGCCTCCCAGCCCCCACCTATCATCCCCCGCCTCCTAGCCCCCCACCTCTCATCCCGCGCCTCCCAGCCCCCACCTCTCATCCCCGCCTCCCAGTCCCCACCTCTCATCCCCGCCTCCTAGCCCCATCGCTCTGCCCCCGCCACCCAGCCCCCACCTATCATCCCCCGCCTCTTAGCCCCCACCTCTCATCCCCCGCCTCCTAGCCCCCACCTCTCATCCCCGCGCCTCCCAGCCCCCACCTCTCATCCGCCGCCTCCCAGCCCCCACCGATCATCCCCCGCCTCCCAGCCCCCACCTCTGATCCCCGCCTCCTAGCCCCCACCTCTCATCCCCGCCTCTTAGCCCCAACCTCTCATCCCCACCTCCTAGCCCCCATCGCTCTGCCCCCGCCTCCAGCCCCCACCGCTCATCCCCCGCCTCTCAGCCCCCACCCTCTCATCCCCCGCCTCCTAGCCCCCACCTCTCATCCCCGCCTCCTAGCCCCCACCTCTCATACCCCGCCTCCCAGCCCTCACCTCTCATCCCCGGCCTCCTAGCCCCCACCTCTCATCCCCCGCCTCCCAGCACCCACCTCTCATCCCCCCGCCTCCCAGCCCCCACCTCTCATCCGCCGAGTCCCAGCCCCAACCTCTCATCCCCCGCCTCCCAGCCCCCCACCTCTCATCCCCCGCCTCCTAGCCCCCACCTCTCATCCCCCGCCTCCTAGCCCCCACCTCTCATCCTCCGCCTCCTAGCCCCCACCTCTCATCCCCCGCCTCCCAGCCCCCACCTCTCATCCCCCGCCTCCCAGCCCCCACCTCTCATCCGCCGCCTCCCAGCCCCCACCTCTCATCCCCCGCCTCCCAGCACCCACCTCTCATCCCGCCGCCTCCCAGCCCCCACCTCTCATCCCCGCCTCCCAGCCCCCACCTCTCATCCCCGCCTCCTAGCCCCCCACCTCTCATCCCCGCCTCCCAGCCCCCACCTCTCATCCCCCGCCTCCCAGCCCCCCACCTATCATCCCCCGCCTCCTAGCCCTCCACCTCTCATCCCCGCCTCTTAGCCCCCACCTCTCATCCCCCGCCTCCCAGCCCCCACCTCTCATCCCCAGCCTCCTAGCCCCCTCCTCTCATCCCGCGCCTCCCAGCCCCCACCTCTCATCCCCGCCTCCCAGCCCCCACCTCTCATCCCCGCCTCCTAGCCCCCTCCTCTCATCCCCGCCTCCCAGCCCCCACTCTCATCCCCCGCCTCCCAGCCCCCACCTCTCATCTCCCGCCTCCCAGCCCCCCACCTCTCATCCCCCGCCTCCCAACCCCCACCTCTCATCCCCCGCCTCCCAGCACCCACCTCTCATCCCCCGCCTCCCAGCACCACCTCTCATCCCCGCCTCCTAGCCCCCACCTCTCATCCCCGCCTCCTAGCCCCCACCTCTCATCCCCCGCCTCCTAGCCCCCCACCTCTCATCCCCGCCTCCCAGCCCCCACCTCTCATCCCCCGCCTCCCAGCCCCCACCTATCATCCCCCGCCTCCTAGCCCTCCACCTCTCATCCCCGCCTCTTAGCCCCCACCTCTCATCCCCCGCCTCCCAGCCCCCACCTCTCATCCCCGCCTCCTAGCCCCCTCCTCTCATCCCGCGCCTCCCAGCCCCCACCTCTCATCCCCCGCCTCCCAGCCCCCACCTCTCATACCCGCCTCCTAGCCCCCTCCTCTCATCCCGCGCCTCCCAGCCCCCCACCTCTCATCCCCGCCTCCTAGCCCCCACCTCTCATCCCCCGCCTCCCAGCCCCCACCTCTCATCCCCCGCCTCCCAGCCCCCACCTCTCATCCCCGCCTCCCAGCCCCCACCTCTCATCCCCCGCCTCCTAGCCCCCACCTCTCATCCCCCGCCTCCCAGCCCCCCACCTCTCATCCCCCGCCTCCCAGCCCCCACCGCTCATCCCCGCCTCCTAGCCCCCATCGCTCTGCCCCCGCCTCCCAGCCCCCACCTCTCATCCCCCGCCTCCTAGCCCCCACCTCTTATCCCCCGCCTCCCAGCCCCCACCGCTCATCCCCCGCCTCCCAGCCCCCACCGCTCATCCTCCGTCTCTTAGCCCCCACCTCTCATCCCCCGCCTCCTAGCCCCCACCTCTCATCCCGCGCCTCCCAGCCCCCACCTCTCATCCGCCGCCTCCCAGCCCCCACCGCTCATTCCCCGCCTCCCAGCCCCCACCTCTGATCCCCGCCTCCCAGCCCCCACCTCTCATCTCCCGCCTCCCCAGCCCCCACCTCTCATCCCCGCCTTCCAGCCCCCACCTCTCATCCCCCGCCTCCCAGCCCCCACCTCTCATCCCCGCCCTCCAGCCCCCACCTCTCATCCCCGCCTCCTAGCCCCCATCGCTCTGCCCCCGCCTCCCAGCCCCCACCTCTCATCCCCGCCTCCTAGCCCCCATCGCTCTGCCCCGCCTCCCAGCCCCCACCTCTCATCCCCGCCTCCTAGCCCCCATCGCTCTGCCCCCGCCTCCCAGCCCCCACCTCTCATCCCCGCCTCCTAGCCCCCATCGCTCTGCCCCCGCCTCCCAGCCCCCACCTCTCATCCCCGCCTCCTAGCCCCCATCGCTCTGCCCCCGCCCTCCCAGCCCCCACCTCTCATCCCCGCCTCCCAGCCCCCACCTCTCATCCCCCGCCTCCCAGCTCCCACCTCTCATCCCCCGCCTCCTAGCCCCCACTTCTCATCCCCGCCTCCCAGCCCCCACTTCTCATCCCCCGCCTCCCAGCCCCCACTTCTCATCCCCGCCTC